>VMDO01023703.1:0-31123 GCA_007922755.1 Pedetes capensis
CCTTTTTGGTTTTTTTTTTTTTTTACTTTTTGAGACAGGGTCTCGCTAAATTAAGCAGACTGCCTCTCGTCTTGAACTTGCCATCCTCTTGCCTCCACCTCCCGAGCTGCTGGAATTACAGGCATGCACCACCGCACCCAGCTAGATCATCTCTTCATAGTGACACAAAGTTTATAGATAAGTGTTTACTGGATTTGGGGAAGAAGTAAAAAAAGATGATTTTGCTCTTTAGAGGAAATGACCCCATTTAATATATTTCAAAAAAGTAAAACCATGTGTGTTTAAATTTTAACTTTAACTGTTCATGTAATGTTTTGATACATACATACATTGTACAATGTTTAACTCAGGTAAAGTAAAATAAGACAGAAACACAAAGGCATGTACTACATGATCTCATTTGTGTGGAAACTTAAAACGTTGGTCTCGTAGAAGTTGAGAGTAGATTGGTGGTTGCCAGAGACCAAGAAAAGGAACAGGAAGGAGGAATGGGGAAAAGTTGATTAGCAGGTACTAAGCTAGAATTAGACTGAAGCTAGATGTTCTAGAGTGCCATTGGAATGTACAGTAACTATAAATATCATTAGTGCTGTACAGTTTAAAAATATAGAAGAAAGGATTTTGAATGTTTTCACCATGTATAAATGATATATGTTTGAGGAGACATAAATGGCCAACTGCTCTATGAAAAGTTGTTAAACGTTGCTAATATGAGGTAAATTCAAATCAAAACCATGGTGAACTACCACCCCAACCCAGTGAAAATTCCTAATATCAAAAGGACAAAATGTAACAAGTGTTGGTGAGAACATAGAGGAAAATGAACTCTGCACATTTTATGGGAACATAAAGTAGTATAATTATTATGGGAAACAGCGTGGATATTTCTCCAAAATATTAAAAATAGAATGAAGACAATATGCAGCAATCTCACTATAGATATATATCTAAAAGGAAATGAAATCAGTGTATCAAGAAGATATCATAGTGTTGGGATTCCCAGGGGGATAAAGAGTACCTCAAACATGGCCGGTCCCAGGAGCTCATCTAGCCCACTTGGAGAACTGACCTCTCTACTCCAAAGCAAATCCCAAAATTTCCCAAAATCTAGGTTACTTGCTACAATTGAATCCTATGGGGCAAGATGGCAACTGGTCACCTTTGCCATACATCCAGGTATCTCACTCTTTCCCCCTCCCATTGAGTGGGCCAAGATGGCACCCAAGGTACTGGTAGCATCTAAAGCAACCCTGGTGCCTTATTGGTCATTTTTGATCCAACCCTTTTCCCCTGATTGGCTGGCTATGAGGCCATATAAACTCTGGAACTCAGAGCTCAACAGCTTTCTCTGAACACCATCCCAGAGAAGCTCACCGGGTCCTTGCAGCCCATTTACTCACCATCCTAGCCTAGTCTTCAGCTTTCCTCCACTCTGCCTTTATCCTACTTCAACCTGCCTGCACCTCTAACTGTTCCCAACCTCCACAAAGCTGGATACCTTGCAGGGAATGATAGCTTCAAGAGGCAAGACTCCAAAGGGCAAGCCTCGGAGAGTCAAGTGCAGTGCCTCTGAAGCGCTGAAGCCTGTGAGCGGGAAGAGCAATGACACCCTGGAGTCTCTGCTCCAGCAGCAGAGACAGCAGCTGAGCGCTTCCCCTCTCCTACTCCCCTTCCCCTCTCCCTAATTCTCAGTTCTTTTCCCTCTCCTCTATAAATAATCCCTTGTCCTTTTATCCTGTGTGTGACACTGTGTTCTCTGGTCACAGCTTGCCACTGGATGCACTGTTAGGTCACCCACTTCCCTACTTCCATCCACACACAATGCAGAGGGAGAGAAACCTCGGAAAGAACCTGATGCATACTACCACATTTGTTGCAGCACTATGCACAATTGGTAAGAAATGGAAACAATTTAAATGTCCATTGATCTGAGAATGGATAAGGAAAATGTAGTGCACATACACAGCATAATAGTATTCAATCCCCAAAAGGTCAAATCTTGTCATTTGTGACAATGTGGATGGAACTTGAGCTCATCATGGTAAATGACAGATAACATTTGACTCATTTCTGCTGTTTGTTCCCATTAAAATACTATGAATTCTTCAAATTATAAAATTACTGACAAGCCCTAAGTAATTGGTATAAAAAATTCTGATGGTCCTAGATGGATTTCCATATATTTTTGTCTGTTTTAGTTTGGGGAACATAAAGCAGCAAGGGAAAATCACCTCAAATAAGTAATCCTGATTCTGTATGACTCAGGTGTTCTCATATAACAGCAACAACAATCTATAATTAACCTTTTAGTAACTGAAAATATAGTGTGCCTCCTTAATAAAAACTTCACACTATCATTTTTAAGTTTGTCCTTTTCTTCTTTCTTTGATTTCTAGCTACTTTTCATGAACTTTTTGAGATTTCATTTAACATTCAATACACTGTCTGCTTAGTGCGCTACGTAGTAAAATAGATCACTACCATCTACAACACCTGACATCATCATACAAACTGCCGAACCAAGATTTTATTACCCTAATGAGATTACTAAAATTCTTTTGTTAAGACACCTAAAACAAAGGTAAAGAGGCCATGCTCAGTGGCAAAAGCCTGGAATCCCAGTGACTTGGGAAATGGGGACATGATCACTGAGAGTTGGAAGCCAGAGGCAGACTGTAACTTAATGAGACTCTGTCTCAAGTTGAAAAGTAAAAAAGGACCTAGGGATGCTGCTTGGTGGTAGAGCACTTGCAAAGTATGTACAAGGTCCTCATTTAAACCTGTGAGCAGTGGAAAAGCCAAAATGAAAATAGAGAGAAGAACATTACCCATAAACCTGCAAACTAAGTGTGTGAAAGGTCTCGTTTTCTTCTGAGGATTGTTATTAGACAGTTTATTCCCAAAAGCGATAAAAATAGAAGGACATCATAGACTTTCATTTGGATAGAGATGATATAACTTAGGTTAATTCCTCTGAAACTCATAGGATGCCCAAATACCTGGGTTTCATTAATATCTAAATAGGTAGAAACAGGAGACCTGAAGAATCTGGTTATTTTTACCTCTTCTGTTCTCCCATGGGTTTGAATGCAATCCAAGAATTTAAATTTTTGCAGGTGTTTATTTCAAAGCAGGAATACTGCTACCATTGTCCCAATGGACATGCTCAATTAGTATTATACTGTAATGAAATATCATCCAGTAGTTAGTGCAATCGGCACTTCATATTTTTATCCCATTAATGGTTTTCACCTGAATAAGACTGTAACTTATTATAGCTTCCAATGTTTCATTAATCATTTGCTGGATGTATTCTGCAGTCCAATTCTTCTGTTGGGATACTTCTGATAAAAACTCAATAAGCCAAAGTCCAAAGGATGGTGAGGATATCACCATCTGTCATCCCCAATTTCTGTTTCGGGATGGGAAAGGTGTGTGAGGATCCAGAGATAGAGCCTCCCAGGGAGATAGTGATGGAGAGAGGGCCATGAAGAGAACAGATTGGAGCCATAACAGGTGGGCCTGAGAGCTTTGGGTAACCCAGGAAGCAAGAAGACATGAAGAGGTGAGTGAAAGAAGATGGAAGCAGCAATAGGGAGACTGAAGGTAAAGGGGAGTAGTTAATGTTCACCGTGAGAGAAAAGCCACAAATGGGCTTGAGTAGAGAGGGGGCATGACTCTATTCACATCTGAACAGATCACTCTCTGGCAAGAATAGATGTGGTGGAAGAGGAAGGGGCCAGCCAGCTGCGTCACTGTTCCTAGTCAAGGCTGATGAGGACTTGGACAAAGCAGATAAGGGTGTAAGAGAGGGACATGATGAGTTTCTGAGTCTATTTTCATTGTGAAGCCTAAAATCCCTGCTTAGATTTAACAATACTTTATGTTGTAGGGGCTGAAGTTTGGCTCAGTTGTTAGAGTGCTGCTCTGTTTTCTCTAAGACCCTGTGTTTGAACCTAGCACTGCAAAAACAGAAGAAGGACATGGAAATCCACTCCTGAGACATTCAGCCATTGATAAACCCTGTGAGGGTTGCTATGAGTTGGACTTGACTCCATGGCATCTAACAACAACACCAACCAATCTATGTTCTGTTTATAGCAATACTAGTCATGTATTCTTGAGTTAAACTATTGTTTAATTCACATATTTTTTGAGCTTAATTTTTGGTAAAAATTAATTTTAATCCTACAATATAATAATCAGAAAAATTATATTGCAATTTGGAGATCCAAAACAAACATTAACTAAGTGTTTTTCTAGATATGAAAAGATTCTACCTTCCCTCAGATGTCCACTTTTTAAACTTCTTTTGTTGACACATCATATCTGTCCATGATGGGGTGCAGTGAGAGAATTTCTAACAAAATAGTCTAGAAAATGTATTTGTTGATTTTTTTCTTTCCTTTTTGCTTCTGTGAGTTAGGGTCTTGCTGTGTAGCCAATGCTGGCCTCAAACTCATGGCTGCCCTCTTGCCTCGGTCTCCTGAGGACTGGGATTCTAGGTGTGTTCCACCATGCCCAACTTCATCGCATATTTTTAATGTTGGCTTTCGTTGTTGTTGTTAGGTGCTGTCCAGTCATGGCAGCCCTTATAGGGTTTTCAATGGCTGATTGTTTTCGGGATTGCCTTGGGAGTGGATAGCCATGTCCTTCTCCTGTAATGTCGGCTTTTAGAGGTATACATTTCCCTCTGATTCATGCATTGCTATATTTTAAAAAGTTTTGATATGTTGTGCCTTCATTTTCATTTGTCTTAATGTACATTCTAATTTTATTTGTGATTTATTTTTTGACATATTAGTTCCTTAAAAATATCTTGTTTGTTTCTCACATATTTGTGAGTTTTCCTTCTCCTCCTGTTATTAATTTCTGTATTCTTTTCATTGTGTTCAGAGAGGATAGTTTCTGTGATTTCAATCCTTTTAATTTTATTGAGACTTGATTTTGGCTTAATTAATAATATATCCTGAAGGATATTCTATGTGTGCTTGAGAAGAATGTATAGTCTACTCCTTTTGGCTAAAATGTTCTGTAATTATCTGTTAGCAATGTTGGATTATTCTATTGCTTTAGACTGACTTTTTTCAAAATTGACAAAAATTGCATTTATCTATGGTGTCCAATTTGTTTCGAAATATATACACATTAAGGATGGCTAAACCAACACTTTAGATGCATTATTTCACATGATTTTCATTTATATGTAGAAAACAGTTAAAATCCGAACCTACTCATCTTGAAATACAGAGCATATCGTTACTAACAGTAGTCATACAGTTGTTGTTGAGTCACATCTGACTCATGGCAACTCTCATAGGGTTTTCAATAGCTGATTGTTTTGGGATTGCCTCAGGAGTCAATTGCCACATCCTTATCTCATTTTTGAGGTGTTGGAAATTGAACCCGGGACCTCAGAGACTGCAGAACAGTGCTCTACCAACTGAGATAAATGGAGAGCTGCTCTGCAGGCTCTGAGGTCCTGAGTTTGATTCCCAGCACTGCAAAAATGGGAGAAGGATGTGGCAATCCACTCTCAAGGCAATCCTGAAACAACCACTGAAAACCTTATAAGGGTTGCTATGAGTCGGACACAACTCAACAGCACCTCACAACAACAACAGTAGTCATTATGTAATACAGTAGAACTCTTGAGTTTATTCTTCCTGTCTAACATAAATTTTGCATCCTTTCACAAACATGTTCCTAGTTCCATTTCTCCCTAAGAATTCTGTTATCTCATTCTAGGAATTCAACATTTTTTTATTCCCTATCAGTGAGAAAATGTAGTTCTCTTTCTATGCCTGACCTATTTCATTTAACATAATATCCTTCAGGTTCATTCATGAGATTGGAAATGATAGGATTTTTTTCTTTCTTTTTTAGGAATTCCTTTTTTAGGAATTCCACTTTCTTTTTTAGGAATTCCAGCAATAGAATTTTAGGAATTCTATTTGATTTCTAATCAGATAGATATTTACCCACCCATCTATAGATGGAGCTTAGGTTGATTCCATTCTTTTGGCTCTTCTTAATAATTCTTCAATGAATATAGGGAGACAGATAAGTCTTTTGTATACTGATTTTATTTCCTTTGAATATATATTTTACATCAGTTCTATTTTTAGCTTTATGAGTAACCTCCATACTATTTTCCATAGTGTGTATTAATTTGCATTCTCATTAATCATGTGTTCTTTTTTCCAAATATTAATCATTTTGCATTATCTCTGCATTAATCAGCTTGTTATTTCTGTGGCAGAGAAAACAACAAAGCCAAACTTTGGGGGGAAGAGATGATTTATTGGGGTCTTGCAACTAGACAATCAGTCTGTAATGGTGGCATGGCAGGCAGCAGGCAGCAGGAGGCAGGACCTGTGTCAGGTAACTTCATAGTGTGGCAGGGCAGGAGGCAGAGAGAGATTAGGGCCACTGGTGTGGGTGAAAACCTCCAAGGGCCTGTCCCCAGGGAGCTACTTCTGCAAAGCAAGAATCCCATGTCCCAAAGTTCCTCTATAAACAGCACCCCCAGCTGGGGACCAAAAATGGAAGCACATGACCTTTGAGGGACAATTTATACTCAAACCACGACAATCTCTAATGTTAAATTAATATGAAACCTAAGAATTATTTGTCACTAAGTTTTGTGGGAAATAATATAGCAATATTAATAATATTGAAGAAATAGTCACTCATCAAGTGGAAATTTAGCCCCTATAAGATTCAATAGGTTTATTCCTGTAATTTTGAAAATCAACATCATTGAATTTTCATATGAAAAGTTGTGGATGCTAACATTGTTATTAACATTGTGAATACCTATGTACCATAATAATTATTATACCAAATAAATACTTGCTGACACCTAACATATATTAAAGTGCATATTATCAAAATAAAATACACATCAGGTATAATTTTTTACACGTGTATTTTTTTCTTTTTATGATATTGGTTTTTGTTTGTTAGGTGTCATTGAGTTGGGTCCAACTCATAGCAACCCTATGGACGATAGAACTAAACACTACCCAACACTGTGCCATGCACACAGTCTTTTTATGTTTGAGTCCACTATTGCAGCCACTGTGTATCTTCTCATTTTGAGTCATACCACATGAGTACATGGAGGTCCCATGGGCTCTATTGCATTCCCATCATTAAGGTCAACTGGTATTTGGAGGAGGCAACTCTGCTCCAGTGATTTTTTGAATGCCTTCCAACCTGAGGGGCTCATTTCATGGCACTATATTTGACAGTGATTCCCTATTGTTCATAGGTCTTTCAGTGGCTATTTTTGGGGGAGTGGGCTGCCCAATCCAACTGCCTAGTCTGTCTTAATCTAGAAGCTCAGCTGAAACCTGTTCACTAGCGGTGGTTCTGATGGTTTCTAAGATACCAGTGGCATAGCTTTCAGCATCACAGAAACACTCAAGCCCTCACAGCACAATAAGCTGACAGACACATGGGGGTCTTAAACTTGCCCTCATTTTACCCACATACATGGTATCCTTCAACCACTAACCACTAAATAAATATTTACTCATTGTTAAGTATAATCTAGACTCCAATTAATAAATTCAGGGCAATAGTACAAAGTTTGGTATTTGCCATAGTTGCTGCTCAGTTAAGATGGTTTGTTTGCAGGATATGTTAAGAAAAAAAATAAATGTTGATTGATTGATTGATTGATTGATTCATTGATTGATATTCCGTAATGTCATTTCTTTCTTTGGCTAAGAAATAAGTTAATGTTTTTCCCCTCTCCAGGAACTTTCTTTTGTGACTAATATTAAAACAATACAAACCAAAAATTCAAGAATAAGAGACCTTAGTGTCCATTGGTGTCTCCAGTATGGCTGAATGAATTTTTCAGCTGTTGTTCAAACTTTTGCAGCTGGTACTATTATTGCTGGACACTAATAGATCTGGATATTAACTACTCTGAGTTTTGTCATAGATACTATTTAACTAATAGATGGTGTTGTAGTTCTCCATTAAGAAAGTTCTTTGTCTTACCAGATATTGGTGAACACTAGGAGTCTGAAGAGCACCGTGGCCTTTGCCTTTGCTATTTGATTCTTAAAGACAAAGACACTGATATTCCCAAGGAAAGACTTCCTGTTGCTGCCATACACTCTGAGCAACTCTACTGCAGATGAATAAGTGAACTTAATTCTCGGTTACAACAGCACAAATGAAAGCACTAATGCATGTGCAGTCATGATCAACTTCAAAAATTTTAGTTTTGGCAAAAGCCTCAAACCTAGTCTCATTGCATGATGTTGTTGTTGTTATGTGCCATGGAATTGGGTCCAACTCATAGCAGCCCTCATAGGATTTTCAATACCTGATTGTTTCAGGTTTGCTTCCTAGGACATAGTATTCTTTTTATTTCCCCTGTATTCATAAATATTATTTGGGTGCAAAGTAATATAGCATTTTCTTTTTCCATTGTGCAACTATTACATCACTTTTGGCTATACTTTCATCAACTTATGAGGTTGATTGAAACTTTTGCCTAACATTGGGAAAACTCATATGCATATTTGGGTTATGTTCCCCTCTTTACCATGTACTCATAAAGTTGCATCAGTTACATTGAGTTTATCCTCTCCCCTTTTACCCCTCTACATTGTTTCTCCTCCCCATCTTACCTTCTGCATTTTGCTTCCCTTTGCTAGTTCCCTCCCCCCTTCTTTCTACTCTTTATATTATACCATCTTCACTAAGTTTAACTGCATTTTTATATACCAACTTACATGTAGGATTTTTCTTCCTTTATGTGAGATTCAGCTACCATATATGAGAGAAAATGTGATATTTCCTTTTCTAGCTTGTGTTCATTCACTTTAGATGATATTCTCTAGTTCCATCCATTTTGCTGCAAATGATATTATTTCATTTTTTCTTGTTCAGTAATATTCCATTGTGAATATGTACTTTTTTAAACCAATTCTTCTGTTGATAGGCATCTTGATTGGCTCCATATCCTTGCTATTGTGAAGAGTGCTGCATTGAATATGGAGGTGCAGGGGTTTCTGTGGTGTGGTAACTTGTTTCCCTTTGGGCATATTCTCAATAGTGGAATAGCTGGGTCACACACTATCTCCTATCTTACTCAATATTGTGATCAAAGGCCTAGGCAGAAAAATCAGACAAGATAAAGAAATCAAAGGGATATAGATAGGTAAAGCAGATGTCAAATTATCTTTATTCACAGATGACATGATCTTTAACTAAAGGACCCTGAAAACTCTTTTAGAAAACTTTTAGACCTAGTTAACTCCCTTAGCAAAGTAGCAGAATACAAAATTAACACTCAAAAATCAGTAGCCTTTTTTTACACTAACTGTGAGCAGGAAGATACAGAAATTAAGGGAATAATCCCTTTCACAATAGCCTACCAAAAACTTAAACACTTAGAAATCAATCTAACCAAAAACTCTGAAGAAATCCACAAGGAATATTTCAAAACATTAAATAAAGAAATTACAGAGGATATTAGAAGTTGGAAGGACCTCCCTAGGTCATGGACTGAGAGAATCAATATTGTAAAAATGGCTATACTACCAAAAGCAATTTATAGATTTAATGCAATCTCCATTAAAATTCCAGTGACAGACTTGGCAGAAGTAGAAAAAAATCCAAAAATTTATATGAACACACAACAGACCATGTGTAGCCAAAACAATCTTAAGGTGCAAAACCAGTGCAGGTGGGATCACAATCCCTGACTTTAAACTATACTACAGGGGTTAAGTAGCAAAAACAGCTTGTTACTGGAACAAAACCAGGCTTGAAGACCAATGGAATAGAATTGAAAACCCAGAGACACATGCAACTATAGTCACCTGATCTTTGACAAAGAGGCTAAGAATACAAAATGGAGAAAAATAGACTTTTCTGCAGAAAAATGAAAATAGACCTATACCTCTCAATTTGCACAAGAGTCAACTTGAAAGGGTTAAAGACCTAAACATAAAACCAGAAACTTTAAACCTACTAGAAGAAAAGTTAGGAAACATGCTCCAACACATAGGCATAGGAAAGCATTTCCTTAACAAGACTGCAATTGCTCAGGATATTGCACCAAGAATTGACAAATGGGATTACAGGAAATTAAAAAGCTTCTGTACAGCAAAGGAAACAATTAACAGAATTAAGGAAGAGCCCACTGAATGGGAGAAAATCTGCACATTCTACATATCTGACAGAGAACTAATTTCTAGAATATACAAAGGTCTCGAAAGCAAATTGCAAGACAACAAATACAAGTGGGCAAAGAAAAGGAACAGACAGTTCCCAAATAAAGCAGTTTATAAGGCTAAGAAGCACACAAAAATATACCCCATATCTCTAGCCATTATGGAAATCCAAATAAAAACATCTCTGAGATTCCACCTAATTTCAGTAAGAATGGCCCAAACCAACAAGACACATAATAACAAATACTGGTGAGGATATGGAGGAAAAGGAACCCTCTTACACTATTAGTGGGACTGTAAATTGGTTTAACCACTTTTGAAATCAATTTGGAGAAATCTCAGAAACTAAAAATAGATGTGCCATTGGGGACAGTATTCTTTTTATACTACTGTTAGATGTTTTGATTCAGTTATAAGAGTTTTAAAATTCATTTTGTGAGTACTTGCACTTAGTCAAATATTACAAATACATTCCTAGAGACTGTGGATTGCTCTTTCATTTTCTTGGTATCTCCAGAAGAATAAGAATTTGTAATTTTGATAAAATAATTTTTGTTTTATGTGTTTAATGTTTCCTTCGGGTGTAATTGACAAATAAAGATGTACATATCCAAGGGATGTAAGTTGGGGTTTCAGATATGATTATATTGGGAATAATTGTAATAATCAAGCTAAGTAACTAATGAAAGAAT
Source organism: Pedetes capensis (assembly GCA_007922755.1). Lineage (NCBI taxonomy): Eukaryota > Metazoa > Chordata > Mammalia > Rodentia > Pedetidae > Pedetes > Pedetes capensis. The sequence goes on from VMDO01023703.1 coordinate 10,898, forward strand.
TGTTCTTAACATTTCTATTTTTTAAAATTTCAATGTACATATCTTACAAATATTTTGAGCTAGTATTTAGAAATGCAGTTGAATTTTTGTGCTGAATTTTTGCATACTTAAATGTATTTTATATGAGCCTTGCAGTTTATATCTTTGAAAGAATTTGTCCACTTAACCTAGGTGTCAATTTAATGGCATGATGAGATTGTTCATCATATTTACCTTTAATAATTTTATCCTTTATAGAATCTATTCTGATGTCCCTTTTTCATCTTGACATTGGTAATATGTCTGTCATTGTTTTATTTTTTTTCCTTCTCAAGGTACATTCATTTTCCTATCATTTAAAGAATGCTTTTGTGAGTGTGGCATATGCCAGTAATCCCAGAATTTGGGAATCCAAGGAAGGAGGATCACAGGTTCCATGTCAGTCTGGGTCACATAGCAAGACCCTGCCTCAAAAATTTTTTCTTTTCATTGACATTGCTGTTTTTTCTATATTCTGTGGTACTGATTTCTGCTATTATCTTTATTATCCTATTCTTTTGCTTTGTCATTCCTTTCCTTTTGTTTTTCTAATCACATAAATGGAATACTAAACTAGTAATCTGAGACTAGACTCATAGCGACAATAATTGGGTTTTCAATGGGTGATTGTTTTGGGATTGTTGTGTGAGTGGATTACCACATCCTTCTCTCATTTTTATGGTGTTGGGGATAGAACTCAGGGCCTTAGAGAGTACAGAGAAGCATACCACTGAATTAAGTAAACCCCAGCATTTAGCTCAAGTGGTCTAGCATCTGCTCTGCACTTTCAGACGACCTGGGTTTTATTCCCAGCACTGTAAAAATGGGAGAAGGATGTGGCAATTCATTCCTGCAATAATCCCCAAACAATTAGCCATTGAAAACACTAGGAAGGTCACTATGGGTTGGACTCAATCAATGACATCTAACAACAACAAAAAAAAAGTCTGAGATTATTGTAATATGTTGTTGGTGCTAGGTGCCCTCAACCGGAGTCTGACTCATAGTGACCCTATATATAACAGAACAAAACACTCACTAATACAGTGCCATGCCCTACACTGTTGTCAGTGTTTCTCTGCTACTCATAGAATTTTCAATGTTGGATTGTGTGGGAGGAGATTGACAGATCGGCCCTTCTCCCTAGCCTGCAACACCCAGTATTCCCAAGTGATCACCCATTCAAGGACTAACCACGCTGACCCAACTTAGCTTCCAAGATCAGGTGGGATTGGATGCTAGGGTGCTATGGCTGCAGACTCTCCTAACATATGGTTTTAATATCCTATTTTTCCATTTTCCCTGCATTATTGATAAATATCTGAGGAATAAATTTCATCACTCTGAAGCAATAGCACCCTTGTTCAACATCCAGCTTTCACAACCATATGTTGTGAAAATACCATGCCATGAGTCAGGCACATCTTTTACCACAGCTTTTCCCAAAGCAATGTGTCTTTTGATTTCTTGACTGCTGCTTCCACAAGTGTTGATAGTAGAACCAAGAAAAGCAAAATCATGGTCAACCTCAATCTTTTCTCTATATATTGTGAAGTTGCATACCGACCAAGTTGTAAGGATTTTTGTTTTGTTGATGTTTAATCACAATCCATACTGATCATTTCCACATTCAGTTGGGACCCTTTTGGGGAAATAGGCACAAATATGTATCTCTTTCACTCAGTTGGCCCGGTAGCTGTTTTCCAAATCTGTTGGCATAAACATGCTAGCACCTTCAGTGCTGCATCTGTTTGTTGAAACATCTCTGTTGGTATTCTATCAATTCCTGGAGCCTGTGTTTCACCAATTCCTTCAAGGCAGCCTCCATTTCATCCTTCAATACCATTGGTTCCTCATCATATGCAACATCTTGAAATGCTTGGTCATCCACCAATTCTTTTATGTATGACTCCGTGTTTTCCTTCCATCTTGTTTTGATGTTTCTTGCATAATTTAATATTTTCTCTGTAGAATCTTGTACTATTACCACAGGGTTGGCCTCGGTATTTTCTTTCTGTGCTTGCCTTATTTCACTGAGCAAAATGTTCTCCAATTTTACCCATGGTGTCTTATATGATGGAATTTATTTTATACATATATCTTTCATTCTTAGATGATTGTACATTTGTCTGTCTGTGCGTGTATATATATATATATATATATATATATATATATATATATATATATATATATATGTATATATCTATGTTGGGATGCTTCCAGGAGGGATAGAGAGGACCTTCTTGATGGAGGCCTATCTAGGACATCTGGAAGATAAGCTTCCATTTTTACCCCAAGTTTGAATATCATCTCTGATTGGTCTGGCCCAGCTGCTTGCACTGTGCATGATTGGCTGAATATCACTCTGTGGGCAGTTAAGGCAGCTAGAACATTTAGATCATTGTCCTGAAATATATATAAGCAGGGCCCATCCTGGGCTTTGCACTTTTTTCCTTGTTTGTATTCTCATTTACCCTGTCTTGTCTTGGTTTTCCCCACCTTGATCAGCCTTGCTCCTGATCCTGCAGAGAGAGACGACAGACAGAGAAAAGGTCAGCAGACATCTTTGAGAAACAAGCCATCAAGTAAGAGGAGGGCCCCCAAAGAGGTGAAGACTTGGAGCCAGAGACTGGCGATTAAGCAGAGGACAGGACTCTGATCTCAGCAACAGAGGCAGAAGTGGAGGACAGGTCTCTGGGCCCAGCGCTGAAGGCAAAGTGGGATTTGCTTTCCTGAATGGCAAACCCAAAACACTTTCCAACTATCCCATTTTCCCATTCTCCCTTATCCACATCGCTGTCCCTCCCCCTTTTCCTCTCCTTGTTAAACAAAGCCCCTTGTTTTGTTTCTAGCTGGTTGCCACACAGTGCTTCTTGTCCAGCCTCCATACTCACCTTAATCTGGCAGGTCTAAGCGCATTCATCAAGGCGCTGAGGATTCCGCTGCTCTGCTCATTTCCCCTACCATCTCTGAACAACGACAGTGTATCTATATATCTATATTTTTTTTCCTTTAAGGTAGATTTAGCTCCTACAAATGAACAAGAACATGAGATAAATCTGTTTGAGGTTGCTTTGCTTAAAATGACACTCTCCAGTTCCATTCATCTTGCTGCAAATGACATAATTTCATTATTCCTACTGCTGAATAATATTCATTTATGTAAATATATCACAGTTTTTTAATCCAATCCTGTTATATGAGGAGAGGAGAATACTGGGAGGGAATGGTTGATGGGAAAATGTGTAGGTGGAAGGGGAACAAGCCAGAGAGGTAAAAATGGAAAAAACCCACAAAATACAGGATGCTGCTACAGGAAAATACAAAAACAGACAATGATGTCAGGGTATAACCCCTGGTTCGAAACACTGTCATTGTTGTTATTGTTGTTAGGTGCTGTTGAGTCATTCCCGAATCACAGCGACCCTCATAGGGTTTTTGCTGGCTGATTATTTTGGGATTGCATCAGAAGTGGATTGCCACATCCTTCTCTCATTTCTGTGGTGCTGGGAATCGAGCTCAGGACCTCAGAGACAACAGAGAAGTGTTCTACCAACTGGGCTAAATCCCAACCCATACACTGTCATTATGTTAGTTAAAATTCTTACTTTAGAAATAATTTTCAAGGCTAAGGAATATTTAATTGTGTATAGATACACTTATTGGCCAGTTTTCTGTTAGTGGGCACAATTTATTCCATGGATGGTGTATCATGGATAGTATGCAATGAACATGCAAGTGAAGGTATCTCTCCAATAAACTGATTTCAAATCTTTTTGTTAAATATTATAAAGTGAATTGCTGGGTTGTATCTTAACTCTATTTTTGTTTTTTTAAGAAACCCCATATAGCTTCCCATAATGGCTGTCTGAGGAAAGCAGCCTCTTGTTCCTAGATGTGGACATTTTCCCCACATCAAGAATGTTTATAGTAATTATTTCTTTAAATATGCTTTATGTCTATTTTTCTCTTTCTTCCAATTCTGAAACTCCTGTTATGCAAAGATTGTCTCTTAAGAATTATGCTCCTGATGGTATAGCATAGTTCTTTTGGGGATTATTCATTATTTTTTGAGTTCTTACTTTGTTTTTCTTTTTGAAATAAAGTCTTACAGTATAGCCCAGAATGGTCTTGAACTTGTGATCTTCCACCTTCCATGTGCTTGTTAGACAGGCATGTACCATCATTCATGGCTTAATTGTGTTTCCTTTTCTTTAGTTTTGTTTTATTTTTCGAGACAAAGTCTTTCTATGTAGCCCAGGCTGTCCTCAAACTCATGTTGTTCCTCTTGCCTCAGCCTCTAGAGTACTAGGATTACAAATGTGGGCCACCACACACAGCTCAGCTTCATTCTTTTGTCTCTCTGCTCTTTTGAGTAGATAATTTCAAACATTCTCTCTTCCAGCTCACTGAGTCTTTCTGATATTTGATGGAGCTTATTGTTGACACCTTGTATTGGATTTTTCATTTCAGCAATTGTATTCATTTCTGAGATTTTCCTCTGGTTCTTTTTTTTACTATCACTATTTCTTGTAAAATACTTTCTTTTATTTGTAAAGGCATTCTTAATTTTATTGTGCTTCATAGATATTGTATCTTTTACAAACTAAGTTTATGGCATTCCTACATTGAGCAAGTACATTGGTATCATTTTTCCAATAGACCATATGGTCATTCATACATTTTAGTGACAAAATATTTTGATTAAAGTGTGTAAATTTTTTCAGACATAATACTGTCACATATTTACCAGTGTGAGGTGTAGTGTGAGCATAACTTTTACATGAACTGGGAAGCCAGAGATTTGCTATGACTTGCTTTGCTATGATATGCACTTTATGGAACTGGCCTAGAGCTGAGCCTACCATGTCTCTGCAGAATGCCTGCATTTTCTCGTAACTCACTGAACTACTTTATGAGCATTATTCAGAATTCTTTCTCAATAGGCCATAGATTTCTCTTTCTTTGGGTCCATTATTGGAGCTTTGTTAGCTTTGTTTTGTTTTGGTTTTGGTTTTGTTGTTATTTTTGAGATGTCATGATTTCTTTGTACTTCATAAACCTAGTGTCTGTGTTTTCTATTTATTTGAAGAGGCAGATGGACCCTTTGGCTTTTACAGGTGGTGGTTGCCTAAGGCACTGCTATTGCTCAAATATAAGGTGAGGCTGCTTGCTGGACTCCACTATCTAGAGAGACCACTGACTGGCATATGCTGTCAGGGACAGCTACTGGTTAGATACGGTGAGGCTTCTGGACAGGCTGGTCACAAAATGGACCCTTAGGACAAGCAACTCCACAAGTTGGGGTCTGTAGTTGGGCAGAGTTACAAGCTGAGTGCTGCTTTTAGGTGAAGTCATTGTTCAGTATGCTCCTTAGAAGTGTTTCTTCATAGGATAGAGGTGGGTTTCTGGCTGAACTGAATGGCTGTTTGGCCTCTCATGTTGAGTGAGTTTAGTCTCTTTGTTTCTTTGAAATGTGTACAAGTGGGATGCCCCTTACCTAGGTGGGGTTTTGGGGGAATTCTGGGTTACATTCAGTCATTGCTTAGCTTCCTAAGTCAAGTAGGTCAGGTCACTGTGCTTCTCTGAAATGTGCAGAGGTAGGAGTCCCCTGCACATGTGTGGTCATTGGGTGGACTTCCTTTACACACTATGGGGATATAAATTAGTGTAGCCACTATAGCAAACCATGTGAAATTTCTTTAAAATATTAAAAAAAGAATTACCATATGAGCTAGCATTCTTGGACAGCTGTTCTTTCTGGCTGAGGAGGTCCTGTTGCCCATATGACCACCTGGATACCCTTGGATGCAAAAAGTGTACCTTGGCCCATCATGTAAGATCTGATTTATTGAGATAAAAAATGTATTATGCCTTGACCTTCATTTCTTTTAGGTGAGTTGCAAGGGTAGAAATTAGGCAGACTTTGGTCAAATGGGTTGAATATTTCTATGCCACAATTACTTTGAACTTAACTTTACCACTGCTTCTTTGTATCATCAGCTGTATACAACAACAAAATTTCTCCTTTTTGCTTAATAGGCTTATTTGTAGACAAGAATAGCAATCACTGCTAATTTCTAATTCTACCAATTTCACACGTCTTCAAAGTGTATCTCAGAATATTGATAGCATAAAATGGTTCATTCAACTGAGATAATTCATCTTTATAGGATGAAAATTAAGGACAAAAATGAAGAATCATGAGTATATCACTATTATGTTCTTCTCAAATATATTCACTCTCAAATGATATTGTTTTAGTACTCTGAGTTTGTAGGAATTGTGAGTTAATGAGCATTTCCTTTGACAAAAGTATCTCAGAAGTAGGGAGTCCAACTATTTTCATGTGCATTTCAAACTGCTAATCAATGGAGCCAGGTGCCGACTGTGGATACATAATGTGAACTTGTCTTCAGAGTACTCCACATTTATTAGGCATGGATAATACACTAGCTGCCTTCAGAGAATTGCACTTTAAATCCTCATGGAATTCTATTTAATAGGAATTTTCTATAGCCATGTTAGGTGTTAGATACCCAAGGGCTGGAGTTGTTAAACAACTGGCCATACCATGTATAGATTGCCTTACTGTGAAGCCTGTGGTCAGTGCAGACTCTTTGTAAAGATATTTGGTAAAGAATGGAACAGAAAATGGAATGTATCTTTCCTTGTAAGTACAGAGTGGGAACAGAGGTCAGAATGTAGCCTGAGAAGTCTGAACAGTAGGAGACAGTATCTCAAAGGAAATATACAATAAGGAAGAACTCAAGGAAGACAGTGGCAGCTGGAAAGCCATGGACAAGTCCAAACTCTGTCTCCATGAGAATAATACATCTCTTCTTGTTCACATTCAGCTTCTAAGTTCATGGTACCTGACCTGACCTTCTTCAATACCTAACCATACTCTAAAAAAAGAGCACAAAGATGCTTGATTGTGCAAGAATTTGATTTCTACACCACTGACTTGACCCAACCCTGTTTAGAAGTCTGAATTATATTTTAATGTATGTTTTTCATGACTTTTTAAGTTATGGAAGCAACACATTGTCTTTGGAAGTGACATGCACATCCAAGTGAAAATGCAATATGCTTGTTAACCTTTTGGAACCTAGGCATTCATGGACTAACAAAATCAACATTGTGCTCCCGTAGGAGCATTCTGTCATTGTTTAGTATCTTGAATAGAAATGGGATTTGTGAGGAAACAGAATTGGGAACAATACAGATTTAGGTTCAGCAAGAAAAGGCTCACCATCACCTTTGATCTTTAAGCCTAAGTTGTAGTCTCTTTTTCTTGAGAGACTTTCTTTGATCCAAACATTATGTAGGGACCTCTTGTCATATCTTGGGGGCATCTTTTGCTACTAGTCTCTGCATACTTTGGAAATTCAAAGTGGTCTCTGTAAATGACTGTTTACAAAACCAAAGAAGGAGCAGACCCTGAATCTTTGAAAGGATAATCATTACCACAGTGTCACCTATATGAATAGATTCTCAATATGTGCTTGTTAATAAAATCCTTCTCATAAATGCAACCTAAATACTTTATAATATCAAATTTCTGACTGGGGAGAAAAGTACCTCAAAATTGTTTACATTGGGCTCTCCTACTTCAAGAGGATCACAGCTTTGGCCTATATTTCTCCTGATCACATATTACCTTCTAATAGCTGTGTCTGCATGCACACACCTTCCCAGGTGCCACCCCAAGAAAGATCATCTCTCCCTGCCAGTCAATGCTGCTATGGCCAGAATCCCCTTTCCCCAACACCAAATAAACAAGTCTTTGATAATAGAAAAGTACTACCCTAAATAAAGCAATGTAAAAATTTGTGGAATTCAGAGAAAGCCATAAAATCACTGGAGGAGGGGACAGACGGGTTCAGATTTTAGAAATGATGCCTACTGAGAATGGAACTGGAAGAATGGAGCTCAGAGCATGAGTCCAGCATGGAGGTAAGGAGATTAAGTCTATGAATTCAACATCACATCTCACCATTCTGTCTATTTTTTGGTCAAAATCTAAGTTGGTCCTTCTCAAACAGCCTTCAAGGACTGAAATTACAAACTTACAGGTAGTGAAAATAAAAGACTATCCAAGCCTGCCTTTTAAAAATATGTACTCTGGTATTCAGATAAGTCAATTGCCAGTAGAGCCCTAACCTACCAGAGATGAAAGCAAATGGAGTTTACTCTGGAAATTCATACACAGGTGAATGAATGACCCAGGCCATGGTAGAAAATATGGCAGGAAGGTATTTTTCCTCTGTTAAAAATGTCATCTACACCTCCAAATGTGAGTGTTGAACCTCTATTCCCTGGGCTGAGGCAAGAAATGGTCTCCATTTCTCCTGTCTAAGGGAATTAAGCCCACCTTCTCAACTCAGCGTTTTTTTTTAATTTAATTTAATTTTTAATTTTATTTATTTATTTATTTATTTATTTTATGCCTTTGTGACAGTGTTTTGATTGCAGGTCTGTATGAAGAATCCTCAGCCTCCTGGCAGACAACTTCATATTTCCTTGCTCAATACTTAAAAACAAAAAACAAACAACAACAACAACAACAACAAAAACCTGATTAGGAAAAAAAAAGAAGAGTGTATTTAGTCTTCAACTTCTCAAAAAGGTTTTCATCTGCAGTGGGGTTCAACTTTTTATTAACAGATCTTTTGGCCATTTGCAATTATTCAGTGAGCTGCTTAATTGCTTTTCTTGCTAGTTATTTTAATTAATACATTTATTATCTATATTATATTGAATATAATTATATTTGAATATATTTTTGTTGTTGTTGTTGTTAGATGCCCTTGAGTCGTATCCGACTCAGAGGGACCCTCAGAAGGTTTTCTATAGCTGATTGCTTCCGGATTGCTTTGGAAGTGGATTGCCATTTCCTTCTCCTGTTTTTGTGGTGCTGGAAATCAAACCCAGGTCAACAGATAGTGTGGAGCAGAACTCTACCAACTGAGCTAAACCCCAGCCCCATTGAATATATTCAAAGTATGAAGAATATATTTTTACTAAAATGTATTGTGTCTTTGTGAGTTTTTTGTGTGTGGAAAATAACTTTTTCATTAATAACTGGTTTTGAATCATTTTTATGGTTATTGTTTAAATTTTTTAAATTATATACAGGCAAATTATTTCTCCTATAGTTTCTTCTGATATATGTGATCTTCATTATCTATTCTGAGATGAATTAAATATACCCTATACTTTTCATGCCAGCAGTTGTATCACTGTAGCGCCCATGTTGTGAGATCTCAGAAGCTAAGCAGGCTTGGCCTTGATTAGTACTTGGATGGGAGACCACCTGGGAACACCAGGTCCTGTAGGGTTGGGAGAAGTACCTGGCAACCCACTCCCAAAAAACAAGCTGCATCAAAAGCTCCATGAATAGCAGAGAAGCAGTAACAATACTGTTTTGCCTGTTGTACATAGGGTCATGATGAGTCGGACACTGACCCAACACCACCTAACAACTACAATGACATATTTTCCATGGTGTTGTTTTAATTTTAATTTTAATTGACAAATGATAATTGTGTAGTTTTGTGGAGTACAATGCAATATTTCAATTCATCAATACATTGAGGGGTGATTAGGGTGGTAAACATACATCATCTCACCTTCTTACTATTTCCATTATGGAAAATTGAATGGAAGTTCCTCCCAATACTAGAAATAGAATTACCATATGATCTAGCAACAACCCCACTACTGAGTACAGTGACATTTTAATAGCTTACCCATTTGTTTTAGATTTCTTAAATATACATGTTGTTTCTTTATTATTTTAGATGTATAATTTAAGCATTATAGAAGAATCACTTTATCTGTGTATGTCTAAGGACCAGTTGTGTCAATATGGAAGCCCTTTAGGTTTTCATGTCTATAACTTCCAAACAAGCTTCAAAATTATTTTCACAATATATCAAACTTTTTTAGATATATGTTGTGATTTTGTGAAAACTATAATGTGATTATAGAAAATAATATTATTGTTGTTGTTGTTATTGTTATGATGATGATGATGATGATGATGATCATTTGCAATCCTGGGAGTTGGGCCCAGGGCTACACACATGCTAGGCAAGTGCTCTATCACTGAGCCAACCTCCAGCCTCCTTTTTATGTTTTGAGTCAGGGTCCCTCTAAATTGCACAGGCTGCCTCTGACCTCAACCCTGTGATTTTCTTGCCTCTGTTTCCAGAGTTGTGGTGATTACAGCAGTGCCCTAAGGTGGTTGGCTATATTTTTAACATAATTATCTTCTTGTAGCAGCTGATATTGCAAGCCTCCATTTAGTCATATCATTTTTGTTGTTGTTGTTGTTGTTGTTGTTGTTGTTGTTGTTGTTTTGTTTGTTTTGAGGCACTGGAGATTAAACCAAGGGATTCATGCATACTTTACAAGCTTTCTACCACTGGGCTGCTCCCAACTCAATTTTACTTTTGTTTTGAGACAGGATCTCACTAGATTATACAGGCTCCCTCTGGCCTCAAACTCATTATCCTCCTGCTTCCACCTCCGAAGTCACTGGGATTATAGGCATGTATCACCGCATTTGGCTACCACTTACCCATATTTTAAGAGGATCTGTGAAATTTCCTGCTGAAGGTGCATAGCATCCATGCAATTTTCTCACTATAATGTTTCAAATATATTTTTTGTGCTTTTACTATTTTTGCTTATATATTTTGACATCAAATATTTGACATAATATTTTGGATAGTGATTTACATGATTAAAGTTTTTAAGCAATATTTAAAGTGAATTGATATATACTTTGTAGATTTTTAAGTCTTAGAAATAAAAGCATAGACTGTATGCAGGAATTAACATTTTTCTTTTGCTTCGCAATACTCATAACTTTTATTTTGAGTGCATTTGTCAGGTTATAGTTAAAGGGTAATGAACTCACTATATCTACTTTTGATTTTACCAGCTCCCCTGCTATTTAGTGTTTTCTTGTGTTAACAAAGACATTCTTAGAGGAATAAGTTTTTAATGTTTAGATGGTACAAGTTTCTACAAGACAAAAGTACAAAATCTCATAAATATACATCTAATTTCCACAAACAATATTAGCAAATATCTTGAACTTCAGTTACATCTGATAAGATAAACCATATCCCAGTCACATGCAGGCGCTGTCTTCCATTAAAACACTCATTGAAGCCAATCAGGATTTGACATCTGTGTCTTCCAAAACCAGAGGGTAGCATCCACGTTCCAGTGCTTATCATGTCATCCTGACAAGAGGAAAGATTGGGGCAGTGGAGGAGGGAGGGATGGAGGAGACAGCTGGCCCAGAGCCACCCTGTATTAGACTCAGTCAAAGCACATAATCTCTCACACCTGGTCTATGAACCTTTTAACCAGTAGCCTTGGACCCATCTGTGTCTTTCTGGCTTTAGCCTGTTAACCACTGTTACATCCATGACCATCTGAGTTCAAACATTCTGCTCTGGTAGTGTAGGGTCTTTCTCAGTTCCAGCCCCCCTCCTTCCCCAGGGGAGCACAATTATTTTTGTTTTGTTTCTGTGATGTTGTTACTGGAATTGAGGGCAAAGCCCTCATATTTTCCAGTATTAGGCTTAGGCACTCATAGCTGTGAGAAAGAGAGAAAAGAGATATAGTCAATGGGTACATTGGAAAGAGGAACATATATAGGGGTCCCAGGACCCTAGGCCTGTCTTGTGGGGAACTCACATTAGCTTTAGGTTTGAGGAAAGGAAGAATTATGGGCAGGGAAAGAGGTATGCACAAGGAAGCAGCCCTTCTCAACTTCGCTCTCGGTCCTGGTTTTACAGGTTGGTTTCAGGAAGTTGTTATGCTGTCACTGATGGAAGGGTTACTTGCAATCCCTTGTCAAAGACTTGTTTATGGATTAATGTTCCCCACTTTCTGTGTGGCTGTAGGTTTAGGACAAGGACTGGAGACCTTCAGTCTGGAAGGGGATCTGGCATAGGACATTTGTGGGTACAAGTGAGGAGTAAATGCTTTTTAGCAAAGGCAGTTTATAAGTGCCTGTTAAAATACTTTCAATAATGCTGGAAAATTAGGTTTTCACCAGGACCTCTCTGTCATTCATCCCCACCCAGCTCCTCACATTATTTCTCCTTCATTTCACAAGAGATGCCCCTGACAAGCTACATCAGGAACTCTAGGCAAGAGAAGACCAACGTCACTAGTATCCCCCTATGGATACACCAGACGTTGGCTTGGAAGGAATGATGCAAATTAATTCATCAAAACACTCACATAATTTATTGGAATATGATCCTTTAAATAAGCTGTTACACAGGATTGATTTTTTTTATTAATGTAAGACAATCCTCTGTACATAAAATTGACTGCTGCAGGCATGTTTCAAGGTGGTCTCCTTGTTTCTGTCTCCTCACTTAGTTGCATGTGGCCTCCGCATCTGAATACAACTGCAAAGAGAGGCAGAAATGTCCAATCAGATGAGAGTGACACAGTTCATCCTCAAAGGCTTTTCAGATGTCCTGGAATTGAGATCTGTATCCACCTTCTTTTTCTTCTGTGTTTATATGTTTGGCTTCCTGGGGAACATCTCCATTATTGCAGCTGTGATTAGAGAACCCCGGCTCCACTCCCCCATGTACTTTTTCCTGAAGAATTTATCCTTTCTGGATATATGCTACACCTCCCTCACCATCCCCAAGGGGTTGGTTACCTCCTTCATGGGCTTTGGGGTCATCTCCTACCTCGAGTGTGTAGCTCAGCTTTACATATTTATTACACTCTCTTCCACGGAGTGCTTTCTGCTCACAGCCATGGCTTCTGACCAGTGCTTGGCCATCCTCAGGCCCCTGCTCTATGGGACCATAATGAGCCAGAAACTCTGTTCTGAACTGGTTGTCATGGCCTGGGTGTGCGGGTCCATCTACTCAGCCTTCCACACCCTGAACACCTTCTCCCTTCCCTACTGTGGACCCAATGTCATCGAGCATTTCTTCTGCGACATCCCTCCTGTCATGAGGCTTTCATGCACTGCTTACCATTTCCACGAGGAGGTGGGCTTTGCCGTCAGCACCTGCACCATCATGAGATCCTTCACCCTCACAGTCCTCTCCTATGTCTGCATCACCTCAGCAATTGTTCGGATCCCCTCTGTGGATGGGAGGTGGAAGGCCTTTTCTACCTGCTTCTCTCACCTGACCACAGTCATCTTGTTTTATGGAACTGGGAGCTTCATGTACTTGAGGCCTGCTTCTTGATACTCCCCAGTCCAAGTTTGCCTGGCATCAATTTTTCTATTCCATCTTCACTCCTACTTTGAATCCTGTTATTTATTGTCTGAGGAACAAAGATATGAAGGTCTCTCTACAGAAACTTTATTGTCAAAGAAAGCACTGGACCCTAGGAAACTAAAGTTAATGGGTTTCTTGAGAAGTTCAATGACTGTTGTTGGAGACAAACATCATTTCATTCCTCTTCTTTTTCCATCCTCTGACACTTTACACTGTTGACTTGGCAAATCATGGAATGTCCCCCACATCTGTGTAGAGCTGTTGCTTCTCTCTAGATGACCTCTCACATCAGCATTTGCTCATCTCCTCTAACAGAAGCACATAGATTTTGGTATTTCTTTAGAATATCCAAAAATACTCTTTTACAATATTCTTCTTTCTCCTGATATCTGTGAGAATCCATATTTTTCCTGAGCTTTACTTATTATAATCTTTATCATCAAATCTTTATCATCATCATCATGGAATGACCCCTAGTTGTCACTTCCAGCCTTCTCTTCACCTCATTTTCCTGAATGTGCCATAGGCACTAACATTGTTAACAATTCCAATGTCTAACTCTTCCTTCACCTCAATGTCAAACTGCTGTACTATTCCCAGTTCAGTCATTAGGCACGGAGACAAAGTTTTCTTTTAAGTATTTTCCATTTCCTCTTTGATTCATAGCTTCCTAAACATCATTGATCCCAGTTCTCATATTTTTTCCCAAACAGTCCATTGATCACTTACTTGCCATCTCTTCTCAGTCCAGAATTTCCTCATATCTTTCCTGAATCAGTAGCTATTCAATCCAAAAATTTTTCAAATTTACTTTTTCTTTTCTTCTTTTTTTGAAGGCAAACTATCTTACTAAAATATATCATTACCATATTACTTTTCTAGGTTTCTTTTTGTAATGACACACACACTAAATCACTTACAAAGCATACATTTGGCCAGATTCGACTTATTGTAAATGTGAAAGAACATTTAGACATGTGAGTGATAAAAAAATAGTTTTGCAACCTTCAAAAATGCCTCCAGCTCAGTTTTTAGACTATAGCAACGTTTTGCATGTTTGTTTTTGATGCAAATGAACTTTTCTATTTCAGTGAGAAATAATATATATGTGTGTATATGTGTGTGTGTGTGTGTGTGTGTGTGTATATATATATACATATATATATATATATATGTATATTTTTCTTTGACTATCAGGGCTACTTCTGTGTCCAGGTTCAGCACCATTTAACTGTTTAACAGGATAACAACTGCAATCAACTACTTAAATGTCTGTTTAGCAAAACATGTCTTGAGACACCCAGTATGGCTCAGTGGCTATCAGTTCCCTCACTTCCTCTCTGTTTTGAGGGTGATAGCACAAATCCACCCATGCTGCCAGATCCACATGTAAATACAATATGCTTAGCCCTGTTACCTTATTTTTTCCGCTTAAAAGTAATTGTTTTTCTATATAACTCATCTTAATTACTTTTTATTGGAAATTTTTAATGTACACCTTAATGTGATTCATTCTGACATGCATTTCACTGTGAAAATTCCATGTATGCATTTTGTTGTACATTATACAGATAAGTTCCCCCTTACCCTCTTGTGCACTTCCCCCCAACCCAATCCCCCACCAAAGACTTCTCTTCCATTTATTTGTCTTTTTATGTTAATATTTTTCTATATATCCTTGGGTTCCAATTATGTTTAAGATCACAGCTTTTTCTGTAGTGAGCTTTCTTTTTACATTTTCAGTACTATTACATGAATTTTCTAGTCCATCTGTATTAATACCATTCTTTGGTATTATTGGTGTTATTATAATTATTTCCAGGACTATTAAAGTTGGGCTGTTCACCCTGAGGTCACCCCTTTCCCCATTCCTCATTCTTCCTTGTTCCTCTTCTTCCTCCTCTCCTCTCCCAGGATTTCCTCCTTTTGCTAGATCTCTCCCTTCTTATTTTGTGTTCCCCAAATTGTCCCTTCTCTGCTAGGTTGACTTTAGTTTATTTTTATTTATTTTTTATGTTCTACCCTCTGCATACGATTTTTTCCTTCTTATAATTTTGATTCAGCTCCCAGGTAGAGTGAGAACATGTGGTATTTCTCTTTCTGAGCTTGTGTTCATTCATTTAAAATAATTTTCTCCAATTCCATCCATTTTGCTGCAAATGGCATTTCATTTTTTGATTGTTGAGTAGTTCTTTGTTCAGACAACTTTGCAGAATCGCCCTTCAGATACCAGTAAGTCAGGCAGAGGTTGCACAATTCTCCTTCTTCACCACCTAATTTTTTTTCTTTTTCTTTTCTTTTCTTTCTTTCTTTCTATTTTTTTTTTTTTTTGTGGTACTGGGGGTCTAACCCAGGGCCTCGCGCTTGCTTGCCCTGCAAGTGCTGGACCACTGAGCTGCACCCCCAGCCCTATTTTTTTAACTTTATTTTTTTTTTTGAGACAGGGTCTCACTAAGTTACGCAGACTGCCTCTGGTCTTGAACTTGCTATCCTCCTGCCTCCGCCTCCCGAGCTGCTGGGATTACAGGCACCACCTACATTTTCCAAAGCAGTCCTCAGTCAAAGTCTTCTGAATCCCTGGTGCACATTTCAAAGACATTATAGTTCCTCTTCCTTCTATTTCTCCTCTTCAAATCACTGCCAAAAAAGTAGCAGGTTGTCTTTCTTATGGATGGGTCATTAAATGCTCTTAGAATGAATAACATCCCTCAGTGACTCCTGCCACTTTAATAAAAGTCAAGGTTTTCACATGATTTTCACTACCTTTTGTCATATGAAATGTATTTACATTTATCCTGGCCTTCTGTTGCTCTTGGAACCCATTCCATATTTCAGGCTAATCCAGGACTGTTTCTTCATTTTCATGTTCTGTGATAAGTACTACCAGGAACACTCATCATCACTGTCTACAGAATTCAAATGTCACTTCTTTGTATAACACATGCGAATGTGCAACAACCAGTACGTCCTTTCTCTGATTTCCATATATTATTTTGTTTCTGTGTCCTGAATTCTCATATAGTTCATGTTGAGTAACTTTCTGTCTAATGGAAGATTGAAAAATGTTGAAAGATTATTATCCTTAGGTCTTATATTTAAGCCTTTCCTCTATTTTGTGGTGATTTTTGACTATGGTGAAAGATAGGGGTCTGGTTTAATTATTTTACATAGGGACATCTGGTTTTCCCAGTACCATTTGTTAAAGAGACTGTCCTACCCTCCAATGTATGTCTTTGGTGTCTGTCAAAAATCAGTTGGCTGTGAATACCTCCCACACCATTGCTGTATTTAAGTTGTTTTGTATTTTTTATTGTTTAAATACTTAACATTATTGCATATATTTCTAGGTTCTCCATAGATTAATCAAACAGGACAGCCATTTTATTTTCTTCTGCTTTCAGAAACCACCTTTAGTGTTGTTTATGATGACACTCAAGTTACCTCACTAGCATGCCTTCAGTTCTGTGCTTCCCATCTAACATATCCCCCTGTTGTCGGCATTCATTCAGTATCCTTCAAAGCTGGTCTCAATTGTAAGGCCTGATAGATTTCCCAGGCAATCATGAAATGCAGTTCCATTGCTAGTGTTGTACATTATCTCACCTTATGTATAAGTAGAATGAGGATAAAATTCCACAAGATAGTTAAGTCCTGATACCCATTGCTGTAATCAGGGCAGGAATTCTACAATACTTACTCTTTCTTCTTTAAACAACTTCTGTTATACAGTTTTTTTCTTTCTTTATGATCACTGTCATACTTTGTATTAGAGCAGGGATAAGTTTTCATTCTTATAACTGCATATGATTTTTATTAATTTCATAAGACTTCATGTGGATATTTGGCTTCTTTGAACAGGTTTGAATATTGAAAATACCCAAAGTCACCCAAAATATGCACTCCTTGCTGTCTTCTTAAGCTTAAAAGAACAATAACAAGTTGAAAAACTATTGAATTTCCTCTAAAGCAAAAAGGTAAATGAAAACAGTACAAAACAATAGTGTTTCTGTATTCCTAAATTTTTTTGCCATCAGTTACTAGTTGTATAAACATGCATAGTTACATAAATTCACTATTTCCTTATCTGGAAAGTGACATTGGTAGTTCCTACCCCAGAACATGTCATAAGAATCATTTTGGATTTTCTATATCAGAGACTTAGTATTATAGAGTATGATATTTCACCATTATTTTAGGGTTGTTAATAGATCCTGAAGAATCCAGTAAGAGGTTTTAGAAGATAGCTATTTTAGTTTTATAAAAACTGCTTTGCAATATCAATAGACTATTAAAGAGAATAGATTTACTGAAGATAGAATTATTGGCTTAGATAGTGAGGTGTAAATCTACTCTGAATACATGAAGGAGTCATTGGCATGGTGTGATAGGGGTGAGTGTCATAAACACTGTGCAAAATCAAATAACTTAGTGGATACTTCATGGGTGAATGAGTGAAGGGATATTGGAGAATAGAAAGAAATGGTCAGATAAACAAAAGACATAAGTCCTAGCTTTAGAGAAGAAAAAGTAGTGAGTTTCACCTGTGCAAATAGATAAAAATCTTTTAGCAGAAGCTTGGGTTTCATACTTACAGGGTCCAGAGGATCACAGTATGAGCAATAATCACACATTTAGAAAATTAGGAAATTTCTTCCCAAAAAAGAATGAAAGTGAAATCTATTACCTTCTGACTCAGAATCTGAAGTTTTCTCCTATTTATTTGGAGTCCAGATTAGTACTAATAGTCCTTTCTCAGGACTTTGGGTCTTTAAACAATGTGTGCATCTTAGAGTGTTCTACTTCTAAGAAACAACAAAATTCAATGACTTATCTCATGTGAACAAATTATACCAATAATTGTTTGTCTAGATATATTCTTGGGATATAAAGGCAAACAAGAAAAATGTGTGTGCCCACAAGACATGTAAAGACCAATCCCGAAACAGTCAGCCATTGAAAACCCTATGAGGGTCGCTATGAGTCGGATACTGACTCGATGGCCCCTAACAAAAACAACAATAGACAGGAAAACTGGCAGAGACTGGGCCTACTTAGACACAGTCAGAGAATAGTAGAAAAGTGATGAATATAAACACACTGTACATTTTTTAGTGACTGAAAACAGACATGTGCCATAGTACATGTCTGTAAACCCAGGGATCCTGGAGGCTGAGGTCATGAGATTGAAAGTTTAAACCAGAGACATCCTATACTCCTTAGTGAGAACTTGCTTGAGAAAAAAATACCCCCAAAAACACTGGGGTGTAGCTCAGTGATGGAGCCCTTGGGTAGTAGGGGTGAGGTAAAATCCCAATAATACATAAATGAATGAAAATAGGTCACAGAAGTTTCTTCTAGAGGATCAGAAATGCAAATAAATAGGGAGGACTGAACAGAACATGGAATGTTGCAAGAGGACATGGTTGATTCTTATCACCAACTGGTTGAGGAGACAGTGGAAGACAAAGATGTAGACTCCTTGGAGAACACTAGTGATGATGAAAATCTACCCAGTGACCCACCTAAATGGCTACACTATGGGCAAACCAGGAAAGAAACCCAGAGCCGAGGAGCAGCCTGAGAGGAAGAATTGAGCGAGGGTTTGAATGTCACCATTTTGGTCAAACCAATATGAATCAGTGCCCGAACATCTGTCCTGATATTATTTGTCCATTATGCAAGGATTCATTAACTTTATTTTGAGAAAGCAGGTACATTCTTTTCAAGACAGGGTTGATGTCATCAAATGACAACCATGAGTTAAACATGTATATGTACTTTGCTTAATAACACAACACCAGGCAGTGGGTGTATCTCCAAGGTACAAGACCTTCCTGGAATACATGATACCTTAGCCTGCATTCCCATCACACAGAAATGGAAAAGGAAAATGAGTGGAAGCAATACCTATCATTGTAAATGTAAAAACTCTATAATTGATTATCACATTCTTTTTCTGTAGATACATTTCTCTATGTGAATTTTCACAACCAGAATAGTAATCTTATCATTGCCTTTTTCAAATTATAACAAACCACTTTAAACCTAAAGGTGACCAGTATAAATAATTTGTGCACATATCTTATTTCCATAATATCTATTCCTATGTAGCTCTCACAACTGTCCTTCCCCAGAATTTCATCACCTTCCCTATTAGGGTTTGAATCAGTAATGTTTCCCCAGAATTAAGTGTTGAAGTCATTGTTCCCCAGATTGTTATGCTGTTTGTAGAGGCTATGTCACTTTGATAAGTGGGACCTAGCTTGTAGTAGAGGGTCATAGGGTACAGAAATTTGGAGGCCTTTCTTAGATCCCTTGTTCCCATAATGTCTCTTTGTTGTTATCATGATGAGAAATGGTCCTTTGCCACAGGCAATGCTGCCCAGTGCTGCTGCCATGCTTCCTAGCCACGTAAGGCAGAAATAATGAATCATGGTCCATGATAAACCTATCCTCCATACTTAATTGTTCTGTCAGGTGTTTTGCACATGAAGCACAAACTTACTGACACTGTCTCAAACAATATCTATTCTCACCAAAATAAGTTTTCAAACCTACTTCTCACAGCTAGCAGCAAAGCACCATGTTATTATCTCTGTAAATCTTTTTTTTTTACTTTTATGTTTGACCCTATTTGATTATAGTTCTTAATGAATTATTCATAATGAATTATTCATTTGGGAAAATGACCCTCCATTTGGTAGTATATAAAATTGTATTTAAGTAGAACCAATAACTGGCATCTTATAATGTAAATCAAAGTTGTGTAATTTTCCATAGAAATGCCAGAAAATAAATATTTTCAACTTTGTGAATCACATATTCTCTGTTGTACTTACTGAAGTCTGCTACTAGAGCATAAAAGTTTCCATAGAAGGAACAATTAACTGAATTGTCTGTGTCCCAATAAATCTTTATATTC
>VMDO01023704.1:0-31110 GCA_007922755.1 Pedetes capensis
ACACACACACACACACACACACACACACACACACACACACACAGAGTGAAAAAGAAAACTGTCAAACGAATAGCCAAGAAGACAAAAACAGTTGAAGAAAAGGCGACCTCTTCTTCAAGAGGAAGTCATGCCAACTATCCTGGGATTCTGTGACACAGAAATAGACAAAGCTAAGGGGGATTTAGGAATGTAATCTGGGGCTTTCCAAAGATGTGTTTGTATAAATGATTTAATTGTTTTTCCCCAGTACTGGGGGGTTGAACCCAGGATGTCATGCATGCTAGGCAAGTGCTCTATCACTGACTGACACCTCCAGCTACTTTTTTTTTTTTTTTTTTAATTTTGAGGCAGTTTCACTAAACTACACAGGCTGCCTTTAGTCTTGAACTCACAATCCTCATGCCTCAGCCTCCCAAACCACTGGGATTACAGGCATGCACCATGATTCCCAGCTAACAGATCCTTTATTTATTTCTTTTTTGCCATGCTGGGAACCAAACCCAGGGCCTTGTGCATGCTGGGCAAGTGCTCTACCACTAAGTTACATCCTCAGGCCCAAAGGTTCTACTTTTCATATAGTAGGAGAGCAGGCAAAAAGTTTTAGCATAGGACAGAGATCAAAGAATAAGCAGACAGATATACTCCTTTGGATGGAGAAAGAGCAGGCTTAATCAGACCTGCAGCTGATTTAGTTTCATCTGCATTTATAATATGGAAAAGTGAATATGTGGCTTTCCAGCAGATTATACATTCTCCACCTCTATGCCATGCCACATTCATTCATTAAACTCATAATTAAGGATTTTCCTGGCATCACAACAGACCCTAGAAATATAGGAGCATTGGTGGTGCACACCTTTAATCCCAGCGACTCGGGAGGCAGAGGCAGGAGGATTGCAAGTTGGAGACCAGAGGCAGTCTGCGTAATTTATCAAGACTCTGTCACAAAAAGTTGAAAAAATGGGCTGGGGGTGCAGCTCAGTGGCCCAAAACTTGAAAAGCATGCAAAAAGTGTGAGGCCCTGGGTTCAACCCCCAGTACCAAAAATATATAGATATAGATATCAGCATCAAAATTAGATTCAGTCACTGGCCCTGTGGACTATAGTCTAGTGGGACTCCAAAATGTTATAAGTAATGAAATGTCAAAATTTGAAAACAGTTTCTTTTCCTAAATCAATTGGAGCTGAGTCAAGATTATCTACCCATAATAAAAATCACTCCCTAACCATTGCATTTGATATATTTATTAGGATTCTTTTTGTTGCACATGATAAAAATCAAGCTGAAACTAGTTCCAGCAAGAAGGAAATGTATTTCCTAATTTAAGTAAGTTCAGAGATAGGTCTCGATGCCCAATCATTGACATCAGGCATATCTGCTTCTCTTTGTTATTTTGGCTTCATTCTTTTTTTGTTTGTTTGTTTGTTTTGTGGTACTGGGGATTGAACCCAGGGCCTCATGCTCTGCAAGTGCTGGACCACTGAGCTGTGCCCCCAGCCCCCTTTTTTTTTTTTTTTTTTTTTTTTTTTACTTTTTGAGACAGGGTCTCACTAAGTTCTGCAGACTGCCTCTGGTCTCAAACTTGCGATCCTCCTGCCTCCACCTCCCAAGCTGCTGGGATTACAGGTGTGCGCCCCCGCACCCAGTGCTTATTTTGGCTTCATTCTTAGCCGTGTTCTCCCCCAGGTAGTGTTAAAGATGTAATTGAAGTACTTGGCTTCACACCAGCCTTTCTCAATAGTGTCAGTAAGACATTCCAGAGTAGTGGTTCATTGACTGGTTTGAGTTCTACTTCCATCCTCAAAATCATTATTCTCTCCAGGGGGGTGGTGTCTCTGATGGGTCTTGCCTGAGCCACGTACCCCAACACACGCTGACACTTGGGTCATCTTTATAGAAAGCACAATGCTGGCGAGTGGTGGTAGGGGTTCAGCAGAGGAAAGACAGGACGTAGTTAACAGGAAATGAAAGCAACATGTGTCTGTTATATGGTCCCCTCTTGAGTGGGAGCTGAGGGAGCAGGAACTGGGAGTATGCGTGGGAGTGTGCTGTGTCCTTAAAAGTGAGGGGCCGCTGGGTTCCAGGGCAGTCGTATCAGTCAGGGTGAGCATAGAGAGCAGTGAGGAGGCAAGGTGGCGCACACTTGAAGGATCCTGAAATGGAGTTTACCACTCAGAAAAGAGACCTGGGGAATACATGTACTTTGGTAAACATTGGCCACTATGCGACTGGAACCAAAATATGGGCATTATACCAAAAGAGAGACATAAAAACCTGTATGACCTTATTAGCTCCACGTCAACCCATCAGGGGCAGATCAGGCACTGGATTTCAAGCAAAACACAGGAGAAAATGAAAGATTCAGAAAAGGACGAAAGAGAATTGAAGGAACAGGATACCCAGAGCAGTTTGAAAATGCTGAGATGATTCAGCCTAGAAAAGCGAAGACCAGAAAGCAAAGATGTGAGCAAGTGCTGTAAGATGATGCTTGGCACAGAGGAAGAAAATGAATTATTCACCAAAACTTAAATATTATGGTGTTCAGACATACTTAGAAACTTCATTAAAGTTACTGGAAAAGAAAGAAAATACTAGTTTATGCCATCAGTGCTAAACTTCTGAAACTCCTTCCCTAAGAATCTGTATCATTAAGAATGAATTTTAAGAGAATTTAATCAATGCTACATGTGACCAAAAACAAAAAAACTGACCACTAAGAAGAGTTGGGTTATATCAACCCTCAGGTTATAACCCAGGAACCCAGGTTCCTTTTCACAGTATAACCTCAGTTGCTGGAAACAGGGCTGAATGGCCTCAGTCTAGGGCAACCTTAGGGTGACAGTGACTGTGTAGGACTGGGGCTCCTCTGTGTGTGCGCGAGGGGGGAAGTAGGAAGCTTTTATAAACAACCTTATGAACACAGGAGAAGGAAAGGAGGAAAATACAGGTGGGAATGGGGTTGGTCATAAAAAATGAGATTGGACAAAGAAAGACCAGGTGCCCTTGCAAAATCATTCTTGAGATGAAATATTTCTCATATGTCAAAACTAGACTTTAGCAGTCCCATTTCTGGCATGACAGCATCAGGATCTCTGGCCCCACTCTCTGGGGAAACTGGCAAAGATTATTTTAAAACCCTCCAACCATTCAGTCTTGAGAAATGGCCATAAGGTTGTACACCAAATTAAGAAATATTTACTTAAAAAATACCAAATTTTGATAAGAAGAGTGAACTTGGGTTCTCTGAACAAGGATTTGCTCCCTCCTTCCATTTTCTCAGCTCAACAAGACAAGCTCCACTCTGGGCTGATGTCACCAGGAGCACAGGCTCCCTCTGCCCCCAGTGCCCAGCTCTCTTTCTGGAAATAGCAGGATGTCAGCATTTCTCATCTGGCCCCCAGTTACCTGTGGCTGAGGCTAAGTTCCAAGAGAATATAGTCAAGGGGTGGGGATCCCCTTCTACCCAGCACCCACTCATGGTTCACAGGTTCTACCTTGGGTAAACCATTGTTAAGAGTGTTGGGACCCTAACTGCCCTTACCCAGACTTAACTAGTGGTTTCATGTGTGGAAGACCAGACCAAAGGATTTAAGTATCCTACCCACCCCGCATCCTCTGACCACTCAGTTCCTAAAGCAAAGGCATCACTCAGAAGAATGGCCCAGTAGACCCACCTCTAGCTCCAGAGCAGTGGCTCAGAGATTTGCCTGGGAGCAGAAGCAGGTCATAAAATTTTCTTCCTAAAGGAACTGATTTCATTTGCAAGATAGTATAGAGACATTTAAGCCTGAGGTCACTTCTGAGACAGCAGGGGTTGTTGTTGTTAGGTGCCATCAAGCTGGGTTCAACTCATAGCAACCCTGTGTACAACAGAATGAAACACTCCCCAATTCTGTGCCATGCACACCATCTTTTAGATATTTAAGCCCATTGTTGCAGGCACTGTATTAATCCATCTAGTTCAGGGTCTTCCTTTTTCCCATTTACCTGCTACTTCCCCAAACATGATACCCTTCTCCAGGGATTGGTCCCTCATGACTACATGTCCAAAATATGTCAGATGCAGTCAAGCAATCCTAGCTTCCAAGGAGCACTCTGATTGCACTTCTAGGACGGAACTGTTGGTTCTTTTTGCAGTCAATGGTATATTCGATATTTGTCTCCGGCACCATAATTCAAAAGCATCAATTCTCCTGTCTCCCTTATTCAATGTCCTGCTTTTATAACCATATGACATGACTGAAAATATCATGGCATGAGTCAGGCACACCTTCATCTTCAATGTAACATCCTTACTTTTCAACACTTTAAAGAGATCTTTTGCAACAACTTTTCCCAATGCAGTGCGTCTTTTGATTTCTTGACTACTACATCCATGGGTGTTGATTGTAGACTCAAGTAAAGCAAAATCTTGGACAACTTCAATCTTTTCTCCATTTATCATGAAGTTGCTTACTGACCTAGTTGTAAGGATTTTTGCCTTGTTGATATTGAGGCATAATCGATACTGAAGGTTGTGTTCATTGATCTTCATTAGTAAATGCTACAAATCCTCTTCACTTTCAGCAAGCAGAGTTGTGTCATCCACATAATGCAGGTTGTTAATGAGTCTTCTTCCAATTCTGATGCCACATTCTTCTTCATAAAGTCCAGATTATTGGATTATTTTCTCAGCACAGAGATTGAAAAGGTATGGTGAAAAGATACAGCCCTGACACACACTTTTCTTAACTTTAAACCCGGCAGTGTTTCATTGTTCTGTTTGAATAAATGCCTACTGATCCATGTATAGATTCTTCATGAGTACAATTAAATGCTCTGGTATTTCCATTCTTTGCAATGTTATCCATAATTTATTGTGATTCACACAGTCAAATGCCTTTGCATAATGAATAAAATAGATATGCATCTTTCTGGTATTCTCTGCTTTCAGCTAATATCCATCTGACATGAGCAATGGTGTCCCTGGTTCCACACCCTCTTCTGAGTCTGATTTGATTTTCTGGCAGTTTCCTGTCTATACACTGCTACAGTTGCTTTTGAATGATCTTTAGCAAAATTTTACTTGCATGTGATATTAATGATATCATTCAATCATTTCTGCATGTGGTTGGATCTCCTGTCTTGGGAATAGGCACAAATATGGATCTCTTCCAGTCAATTGGCCAGGTAGCTGTTTTCTAAATCTCTTGACATAAACAAATTAGCACCTCTAGTGCTGCATCTGTTTGTTTGTAGTGAATGAGAATTAGGAAGAGACTGATAGATTCAATGGAAATAAACTAAACTACATATACATGGGAGAAGGACCTGGCAATCCACTCCCAAGGCAATCCCGAAACAGTCAGCCATTGAAAACCCTATGAGGGTCGCTATGAGTTGGACACCGACTCGACGGCACCTAACAACAACAACAACACGCATACATACCAATGAGTTTTCTATAGAGAACATGAGGAAGAGACAGCAAATAGGGGCCACTGTGGAAATAGAACACATCTCAAACATTGGTCTTGAGAACTACCCTTTCAAAGGAGCCCAAAACTGACTGGCTATTCCATCAGTCTGTGAAGCAATTTGTGCCCAATGGCAGTGTTGAACACAACAAAACAATCAAGCCATACACAGTGCTTAACAGCCCATCTTGTTCAGGAAAGAGACAAAGTGAGGCTTTCCAAAGCCACTGCCATTTCATGTTGACAGCAGACAGAGGCAGTCTGTAATCCCAGAGGAGAAACATCAAGGACTTCATACTATGTGTATGGGGTGGGGAGAAGAGATGTCAGTGAAATAATATAGCTAGCCACTAAAAAGTAAGCAAATAAGCCTCGTTTATGAACAATAACAAATATAATACTGAGAGTTGCTCTGATATTCATCAAAAATGTCCAAATTCCAAGGAAAAAATAAGACATGCAAAGAAACAGGATAGTATCATATGCAGGGGAACAATCAGGAAATAGAAACTGCATAGAAGAGCAACCAAATATTGGATTTAACAAAGACTTCAAAGTAGCTGTTATAAATATGTTCAGAGAAGTAAAGGAAATTATGATTAATACATTTTATGAAGGATAGAAGGGACAGGCAGGAGGAATTAAGAATATTTTGTTATTTCCTGTGAGGTAGGCACAGGGCTATGTGAAGATGAACTGGGATTAACTGTAAGTGTATATCTCAAGCTCTAGGGAAACCACTGAAAATAATAAAAAAAGAAGTATAATTGATATGCTAAGAAAGGAGGAAAATGGAAACATATGGTTTGAATCTGAAATGTCCCTCACAGGCTTGTGTTGAAGGCTTTGGCCCAGCTGTTGACACTGTTGTGGGAGTGGTGAAAACCTTAGGAGGTGGGACTTAGCTGGAGGAAGTAGGTCATTGGGGGCGTGTCTTTGTAGGTTATACCTGATTCTCAGGCCCTTCCTCTTTCTCTGCTTCTTGTCCTGTATGAGGTGAGCTGCTTTTTCCACAACATGATTCCTGCCATGATGTCCAGCCTCACTGCAGGCCCACAGCAATGGAGCCAGCTGACCATAGAATGAAACATCTGAAACTGTAAGCCAAAATAAATCCTTCTCCCTTTTAAATTGTATCTCTCAGGCTACTTGTTACAGTGACATAAAATTAATACACATATAAAATGCTCAATTAGAACCACAAATGGCAGAAAGAGAGCTCGTTGTTGTTAGGTGCCCTCCAGTAGGGTCCAACTCAGCGACCCTATGTACAACAGAACAAAACACTCCCTGACACTGCGCCATATCCTGTACTATTGTCAGTGCTTCTCTGCTATTCATAAGGTTTTCAATGGCTGATTGTTTTGGGAGTGGATTGCCAGGTCCTTCTCCCAAAGGAAAGGAGTGGGAGACAAAAATAAAAACAAAGACCTAGGGCAACATGTAGAACTATAACAAATATGGAAGATATTACTCTAGACATATTAATAATAATTTTGAATGTCAATGGTCTAAATACACAAATTAGAAGACAGAGACTGGCAGATAAAAAACCATGACCTGCTAGGTGTGGTGGTTTATGCCTATAATCCCAGCAACTCAGGAGGCAAAGGAAGGAGGATTGCAGGTTTGAGGCCAGAGGTAGCCTATGTGATTTAGTGAGACCCTGACTCAAAAGGTTAAAAATGGGCTGGGGGTGGGGCATGCAGCCCAGGGGTAGAACACTTGCAAAGCATATGCAAGGCTCTGGGTTCAACCCCTAAGTACTGCAAAAAAAAAAAAAAAGGATAAAGAAAAAGACCCAACCATACATTGTGTGGGCTGGGATTTAGCTCAGTTGGTAGAGTGCCACTCTGCAGTCTCTGAGGTCCCGAGTTTGATTCCCAGCCTCACAGAAATGGGAAAAGGGTGCAAACACAGCAGATCTGCAGTGAAAGTTACGTTCCCACATGTGCATCTGGAAAATATACACTAGTGTCCACATATAAGGCATAGTAAGGGATACCAAAACAAAACTCAGTGCCAGGCTGCACTTTGGGATTGCCAAGGCAATCCCAAAACAACCAGCCATTGAAAACCCTGAAAGGGTCACTATGAGTGGGATATGACTCAAAGGCACCTAACAACAACAACAGACATTGTCTACAAAGTAATGGAGACATATGGAATTGCAAGGGACACCAAATAGCCAAAAGACTCTTGAAAAAAGATAATAAAGTTGAAGAACTCACATTTCTTGATTCAAAAACTAATTACAAAGCAATAGCAATCTAGACAGTCTGGTACTGGAATAAGGATAGATGTACACATCAGTGGAATAGAATTGAAAATATAGAAATAAACCCATGTTCATAATCAACTAATTTCTAACAAGGGTGCAATGACCATTTACTGATTTAAAAAAAAAAAGTCTTTTCAGTAAATGGTATTGGGGCATTTGGATAGCTACATGCAAAAGAATGAAATTGGACCCTTACTACATGCCATACAGAAAGAATAACTCAAAATGGATGACAGCCCTAAAAGGAAGAATTTAAACTATAAAATACCAAGGAAAATATTTGTTGTTGTTTTTGTTAGGTGCTGTAGAGTCGGTATCCGACTCATAGCAACTCTCATAGGGTTTTCAATGGCTGACTGTTTCAGGATTGCCTTGGGAGTGGATTGCCAGGTCCTTCTCCCATTTTTGCGGTGCTGGGAACTGAACTCGGGACCTCAGAGACTGCAGCGCAGCACTCTATCAACTGAGCTAAATCCCAGCCCCCAAGGAAAATATAGGAGTCTTTATTGGATTGGCAAGGGATTTTAGATAATGACAGCAAAAGCACAAGCAACAAAAGAAAAAACAAATTGGCTTTGATCACAATTGAAAACTTTTGCATTTCAATGAACACTGTCAAGAAAGGGAAAAGGAGCTGGAAATGGTGGCCTGTAATCCCAGCATTTGGGATGCTAAACCAGGAGGATCACAAATTCAAGGCCAGTCTGGGTTACCTAAAGAGATCCTGTTCTCTGCCCCCTCAAACGAGAAGATAACTCACAGAATAGGAGAAAATGTTTGCAAATCACATATATAATAATGAAGTTGTATTCTGAATATATGAGGAATTTTTGTGAAATAATAACCAAAAGACAATCCAATTTAAATATGGACAAAAGATCTACGTAGAAATTTCTCCGAAGAAGATATATGAATTGCCAATAAGTATATGAAAAGATGTTTGACAACGTCACTTATTAGGGAAATACATATCAAAACCATTAACATTTCTAGAAAGAAAAATGAAGGAAAATTACTGGAGAGGCTTCTTTCTGTGGCCTCTAACTTTGGAGTCTGTTAGGTGGAGGTGGTAGTCAGTTGACCATGGAGTCTTTTTATCTGACCAGGGCTCAGAGTTGACAGTCTCTGTCCTTCCTGTCAGGAGATGGAGTTGCCTCCTCTCCCTGGGGAGTGAGGCTTCTGAGCAACTTTCCCAAGCCTCTTGCTGTCTCAACCTCTCAGTGTATCAGTGTCCCATTCTTCCCTCACTGCAACTACCTGCAGCAGCTGTATAGGATGCTGCGGTTGTGGTAGGTCACCCTCAGGCTCTCTACTGGTGATGATTCTTTGTTTTCAGGCTCTTCAGGGTAGATCTGTCTCACACAATAGGTTCTCTGTCAAGATCGTGCTGGGTCATGACCTTCTGAGACATGGAGCATTGGAAAGACAGTCACTTGTCCAATGTTGAACCCCCAGTCAGGAAGAGCCACTGTCTCACCAAATCCCCTGAGGAGTTCAAGGGCTTCAAGTGCTGTGGGCCTGTCCTGTGGGACTGCCAGTCTGAGGGCCAGGGCTGTCTGGCTTAGCTCTTTGGATGAGGGCCCTGTTTCTCCTCCCCCATGGAAGCCGTAGCTGGAGCAATCTCCTGCTCACTCCCTCTTGCTGTTCTGTCCTGTTCTGCAAACTGGGACCACCTCATCATCTCTGTGGTTTCTGTGCTTTTTCAGACCATCTTTCTTTGGAAAAGAGTCCATTCCTTCCTATTCTCACTCCTTTGTTTTACCACATCACATGGTTGTTGTTGTTGTTAGGTGCCGTCGAGTTGGTATCCGACTCATAGCGACCCTCTGTACAACAGGGGAAACACTATTGTCAGTGCTTCTCTGCTGTTCATAGGGTTTTCAATGGCAGATTGATTTTTGGGAGGGGGTTGCCAGGTCCTTCTCCCAAGCCTACAGCACCTGGTGTTCCCAGGCGGTCTCCCATCCAGGTACTAACCAGGCCCGACCCTGCTTAGCTTACATCACATGGAGGCTGCCTTTAATCCACCATCTTACACCGGAAGCTCCATTACACAGCCTTTAAAAGGAAGGAAGTACTAATACATGCTAAAATGTAGATGAACTTTGAAAACAGTATGCTAAAGAAAGAAAGTCAGTCACATAAAAGGCCACATGTTATATACTTCCATTTACATGAAATATCCAGAATAAGAAAATCCATACAGGCGTGTAATAGATTAGTGCCTAGGCCTAGGAGGAGTGGAGGGAAATTAAAGGATATGGAATAATAGCCAAAGGGAATGGGGATTCTTTTCAGGATGATGAAAATGTTTTTAAAATTAGCTGTGGTGGTGGTTGCACATATCTGTCCATATTACTAAGAAATGTTGAACTGAGTACCTTTAATGGGTGAAGTGTGTAGTATGAGAACTATATCACAATCCAAAACATTTTAAGTAGATCTTTGACATCTAGCATGGTAGGTTGATTTCATTAAATTCCTTCCTCACAAAAGCTAGGACAACACTGAAAGTTTGTCAAAAACAAAACAAAACAAAACAAAAAAAAAACAAAGAAACAATTCTAAGACTCTAAATTGACTGGCAGTGTACAACAAACTAGTAGAAGTTATTCATGGACCTTTGTATAAGAACAGTGGGAGTTAGTCATTCTCTCCTGGGGCTGCTCCCAACATCTTCCTCTCTCCTAGACAGCATGGTAGTTCTCCCAGAGTAGAGCAAACTGCAAAAACCAATAGACTTGCTGCTAGAGAGGTGTGCAGTAAAACCTCACATCCAATAGTAACAATGGCCATCTCAGAACTACAAAAGAATAAAATTTTTTAAGACATCTAGTTTGTGGTACTTTGCTTTAGCAGCCTTAGAAAAGTAATGTACTATCAATCTGAAAGTGTCTGTGATGAGTTAATGCACATTTTAATCCCTATCAGAGAAATGAAAAATTAACTAAAAATATGAGTTTTTTTAAAGGTGGGTTCAACTGATGAAAAAAAAAAAACAACACCTAAAAGATTCAGTAAAGAAGAAACAAAGGAACAAAAAATACATAAATAGAAAATACCAAAATGACAGGCACAAATCAGCCATATCAACAATGACATTAAACATGAATTGACTAAATTCTCCTATCAAAAAGCAGAGATTATGAGGCTGGAGTTAAAAAATCACAAGGCTCAAACATATGCTGCCTGTAAGATACACACTCTAGATTCAGATCTACATGTAAGTTAAAAGAAAAGACGATATACCACAATAATAGTAAAGCATAAGAAAGTGAGAGTGGCAATACCAGTATCTGATAAAATAGACTTTAAGACGAAACGTTTTCAAGAGAAAAAAGAACATTTCATAATAATAAAAGTTGATTAGTTGGCAAGATAGAAAAACTATAAATGTACAATGAGCAAAATGAGCAAGACAGTTGATGGGAGGAGAGAAATGAAGGCCCGTGAGAGAAGCAGAACTAGAGTAACTGAGCACACTGGTGCCACACATAGCTCCACAGATTCCCTGCTCAGGGCTGGACAGCATTACCTAGATCTTGGTCCAAGTTATCCTTTACCAGATCTAGAGGTTAGTGGTATTTCTCAGTTCCCATTCCACACATGTGACACACGTATAGCACTCCTCTCCCTCCCCCATCCCCTAGCTTGTCTGGGGTTTC
This sequence comes from Pedetes capensis, assembly GCA_007922755.1. Lineage (NCBI taxonomy): Eukaryota > Metazoa > Chordata > Mammalia > Rodentia > Pedetidae > Pedetes > Pedetes capensis. The sequence continues at coordinate 11,405 of VMDO01023704.1, forward strand.
CCCGAGATGAGTAGAGATTGTTCCTTGCCTCCTAATATCCATTCTGCCTTCTTTCAAGGTACAATGATACACACTTGGTAGCGCAGGCTGGCCTGGAACTGGAGGGCCTCCTCTTTCAGTCTCCTCAGTGCTGGAATTATAGGTGTGTGCTACCAGGCCTGGCTACTTCTAATTTCTAATCATCAACCCATATGGAGTTTATCTTTGGATGCAGTGTTTGCTGTGGATCTGCTTTTACTGATTTTCCATATAATGAACCCATTTATTAAATAATTTCTTCTTTCTTGTTTGGTCTCCAAGGCTACCACATAATGTAGGGTTCTATTGGTGGACTTCATTTATCCATCCTCACATTTGAGTATTGACTATATCCTTATTTTGTCCCTTAAAATATGGTACTGTAAATCTCTCTTCTTTGATCTTTGTTGTGAGCATTCTTAGTTATATGTTCACTTTTATTTCATAAAAACATAAAATCATTGTACCAAAGTTCTCTCAGGATTTTTATTCCAATATACTGGACTTGGGAGAAGGACCCGGCAACCCACTCCCGAAAAACAACCAGCCATTGAAAACCCTATGAATAGCAGAGAAGCACTGACAATAGTGTTTCCCCTGTTGTATCTAGGATCGCTATGAGTCAGACACCGACTCCACAGCACCTAACAACAACAACAACAACACTATTGGGCTTGTATATTAATCTGGGTAGAACTGGCACCTTTAGAATGTTAAAATATTCCCCTCCATTAAAACGACATCTCTCCCCATTTACCCAGGCCTTCTTTGTGGCCTTCAAGAGAAATTTAAACATAGTCTCCAAAGGTCAAATGCATTTTTGTTAGCACACCCTCTGCATAAATTGCATCTTCGTTGATACTGTCAATTTCTTATTTCCTATTGCACTTACAGTGGCTACCACAAGGACAATTACCCATTTTTAGATTTGATTTTGAATTCGGCCACCTTGCTAAACTTCAAAGCTCTGCTACTTGATTCTCTCGGGTTTTCTGGCAACAGATGATATCTTCTGCTCTTTCCAGTAAAGCGGCTGCGACTTAGGGAGCTGAAACTTTGGCCCTGAACACCGCAGGATACACCTGCTGCCCGGCTGGGAGCGCGTAGGTGTGGACTCCAGCCCTCTGCCGCCAGCCGGTCAGCTCGCGCCAGGTGGACCCGCTTCTCCGCGCCGCGCCCGCGCTCCCGCAGCCCCGGCGCCGGCCAATGGCAGCGCGGCCCTGCCACGCTGCGCTGCGAGAGCCAATCCCGCGGCTTCTCCCCCGCCGCGCCGCCGGCCCCCGGGAAGGGGCGCAGCCAGGCGCTGGAAAACTTGCCGGCGGGATGGCCCGGCGGTGACTCCCGAGCCTCGCATTCTCGCGGCGCCTGGCCGCCTGCTCCCTCGCGCATGGCGGTGGCCGAGCTGTACACGCAGGTAGGAGGGCGGCCGCCGCGCGGGAGGGAGGAGGCGGGCGCTGCGGGGCTGGCGGGCTACGGCGGCTCCCGATCCCTGCCGGCCGCCGCGGCGCCCTGGTGCCCTGGGGATGGGAAGACGGCTTGGGGTGGGGGACGCCTCCTGGGAGCTGGGCTCCCGTGGCCCGTGGGGCGTGCGGGCCCCCCATGTCCCCCCTCGGGAACGCCGCAGCCCCTTGCTGTCCCGCCACCTGTGGAATCAGAGCTGCCCACTGGGACGCAGCGACCTCAGGCACCCGGGAGCGCGGCTCCTGCCCTCTCCCTGCTCCTCCTGAGCTCCTGGGACGACTCCGCGCAGAATTTTGTGACCCCAGTCGCGAAGCAGCTTTCCAGAAGGCCGGGCCCTCGAGGGCTGTCCCGCGCATTAAGTTCATTTGATGCTCAGTCTCCTGGAAGCTGCTTGGCCCACGCACCTGTCGTGACGCTCGAGTGCCCCCAGGAGCCCAGGGTCCTGGCGTGCAGTTAGGTTCTTCACCTAGCTTTTGTGTGGTGCTCTATGGTTTATACAGTACCTTTGGGGCACCCTGGCTCTGGGAAACACGCTAGAGCTTTCCTCTGAAACCTCTTCCTGAGGGCGGAGAGCTCCACCTCTTACCCAGCATGGCTGCCTTCCCGCAGGTGCCTGAGCCCTCTGAGAGGAGCTTGGCTTTTTTGGGTACTGTGAAAATGTTGACACATTTGGGGGAAATTTTTTGTTTTGTTTTGAATAGCCATAAAGCTAATCCTCCTACAACCCAATGGGGTAAATTTGGACTCTCCCAAATTCATATGGGTGAGACTAGAATCCATCCATTTCTCCTGACACACGCCCTAGCTTTAAATTTTAGAAGCACTTTTGCTGTAAACAGACAGTAAGTTGTTAGGTGCCCTCCATGCTGTAAACAGACAGTAAGTTGTTAGGTACCCTCCAGGTGGGTCTGACTCATAGTGACCCTCTGTACAACAGAATGAAACACTCCCAAACACTGTGCCATGCCCAGCGCTATGTCAATGCTTCTCTATTCATAGAGTTTTCAATGGCTGATTGTTTCAGGAGTGGGCTGCCAGGCCCTTCTCCCCTTTTTGCGGCTCTGGGGATCGAACCCAGGGCCTCAGACAGCACAGAGAAGCACTTTACTAACTGAGCTAAACCCAAGAGGTTGTTGCAAATATCTTTCCATGGTTTAAGCAGACTTCTTTTCTTCTAGTTTGCTTAACAAGTATACAAATCAACAAAACAGAATTTCCCCCTGGAATGCTTAAACCGTTAACCAGAGTTCTAAGTGGACAGTGTTTGGATTGCCTTCATTCTGCTCTAGAATATTTTTAGGGAGAATGTGAGCCACCAGATATCCAATAGTGCTTCTCAAGTCTTCAGAGTACTAGAGGTAAACAAAAATTCCTGAAGGGAACTATTTGTAGGTGGTATCTTTGGTGGACATATAAAATTGTTGATGATTAACCCATTTTAAGTGACAAGTTTTTCTCCTGAAGCAAAAATACACAGGTGTGAGCACCCCTATCTTCAAGTGCCCCAAACCTCAATTATTTATTAAATACATACTGGGTACCAGGCACTACATAGGACTGATAAGGAAGAGTTAGATAGAGACTAGCTTGGATGGACAGAGACTCAGAATCCCAAAGATGGAGGGAGCATTGGAGGCCATCCCTACTGACCTTGTGTCCTTACACTGCCACCTTTCTTTCTGGTTGTCATTCAGTTTGAGAGGGGGGAGGCTCCCTCATTTTAGAGAGCTTGCTTTTTTAAACATGGTTTTCTTAAACTGAGATAAGATCTAGACCTTCTCCCTTCCTCCCCTACCATTCCTTTTCCCCACATCTCCCTGATTTTCCTGGGCTGCCAGCACACGGGCTTATCCTAAGGCAGAATTTGTACCTGGGGACCGGTGATGCTCTGTTTCCCTGCCCAAGCTTAGCCCCACAATGTTTTAGAACAATGTGAAGCTCACTTCTGCACCCAGATGTTAACAATCACCCTGCCACAGAGTGACAGGTGGGCTGTCCATTCTGGGGTCCCTGCATGGCCGTCAGCTCCTATGTGTCAGCTGCACCCACCCAACAATCTCCAGGCTGACCCAGTGCTCTTTATCCGGGTCTTATCTGCCAGGCCCCCACCTAATCTCCCTTCCTTGCATTAGCCCTTGAAGACAGGTGTTATCCTGTCTTCTGCAGCATTCTGTTTATGCAAAAACACTATGATTGGAGGAGCTTAGGAAGATTTTTAAAATGCAGTTGTCTTCCCCACAAGGAGTTTTGTGATTAGTGAGAAGTAAGAAATGTGAAGTGATTCCATTTGCCGAAGCCTCCATACAGGCTATGGCGGCCTGTGGCAGTAGAAGGAGCTGGGAAGGGGAGGAGTCATGGCTGCTGGTGTTGGCTCAGGCTTTTGCAGTACTAGGAGGTTGAACTCAGGGCCTTACACATGCTAGGCGATGTTCTACCACTGAGCTGTGCTCCCAGCAGCTTTTTCATTTTTTATTTTGAGTTCAGGGTCTTGCTAAATTACACACGCTGCTTCTGGCCTTGAACTCGAAATCTTCCTGGCTCGGCCTCCTGAGTTGCTGGGATTGCAGGCATGAGCCATGGTGCAGGGCTTGAGGCTTTGGGAAGGGATGACAGGATCGAGGTCAGTGTTTTAGGAGGTTAGGTGTGGCCGAAGTGCACTTGTGATAGCACTCGGTCCAGGTAGCTGAATCGTCAGAGGGTCCCCAATGCCCAGGAGAGAATTAGAGCTGCCATCCTGCACAGGGAGGGTGGCGACAGGTGAGGATGAGACACTGGCCCAGGAGGGACAAGGGGAAGGACAGGGCAAGAGGGAACCCAGGTTAAAGTCCATATAGTTGAGAGCAAGGTGTGCACTGGACAGAGTTAGGGGTGGCAGGAGGAGGAGCTATTTTTGAGGACTGTCATGATGAGGGGCTGGCCAGGAACTGGGGGTCACTAACACCAAGGGAGAGAGGAGAAGGCTGAGGGCAGGACACCGGGGAAGCTCCTGCTTAGGAAGCAAGAGGAAGTGAAGGCCTGTGGGGAGCCAGCAGAGGAGGAGACAGGAGAGCTGTCACTGTGAGACCCAGGGAGAAAGACCCCAAGAGGGAAGAGAGGGCTCTGGGGAGGAGGCGTGGCAGGAGCAGCCCTTGCTGCTGCCCCAAGTGAAAAGTGAGCCTCTCTTCTCCAGAGCCGCTTGGCAGTGCGCCTTAGAAATGTTGAGTGCAGCAGTTGCAGTTTTTTGAAATCTGAGAAAAACCGGTCTGGCTGTTCTGCCTCTCCCAGCCCCTCCGCCCCCAAGCTCCATCCTTAGCCTGGCTGGAGTCAGGGGGACTTCTCGCCTCCCTCCCTGCTGCCTGCTCCTCTCCACTCTGCCCTGGCGCAGTGCGCTGTGCTCGCCCAGTGCGGGAACCTTTCCCATTCCCACGAGCAGGGCCTCTTTTGAGAAGTCCTGCAGCCGGCCCCACTCCCAGGCACCTCCCACGTTGCCTCCTAACATTAGGTCAGCTCTGTTCTCCCCGCTGACCAGGACCTTCTTGCAGGACAGGTAGCAGCGTGAGCTCCATAAACGTTTGATGGGAGTGTGGGTGCATGAGTGAATTTCTTTTTTTGCTTATAGCAAAAGCTGTTAGACACCATGGCACATGCCTGTGATCCCAGCCACCTGGGAGGCTGAGGAAGGAGGATCACAAGTTTGAGGCCAGAGGCAGCCTGCACAACTTAGCCAGACTCTGACTCAGAAAATGAAAAAGAGGTTGGGGGTGTGGCTCAGTGGTAGAGCACTTGCCTAGCACGCACAAGGCCCTGGGTTCAACCCCGCAACACCACCAAAAAAAAAAAAAAAAAAAGAATAAGAGAAAAAGAAAAAGCCATGGACGTGAAGATGATGACATCGGGAATGCTTATTTTTTATCTTGCCATCTTGGTAAAATTAAGTGCTTCGTGGTGCCAGATGTCATCCTTAGAACTTTGTGGGTCTTCTTTCACTGAATCTGAATAAACTTTATATGTCAAATGTTGACATCCCAGTTTTACAAATGGCTCAGGTCAAGTGAGTTGTCTAAGGTTACATAGTGGTGATGGAGCCAGGATCCGAAGTTTGTGCTCTTAATACCTCTGGGCTCCACTTTTGTCCTCTTCCTTCTCTTCAAGGGATTTGACCTTTTCCCTATACCCAGAGGACTCATAGGAAGTCTCTTCACTACCTAGCTGCCTCCTTGCACCTCCTGATTTATCATATTATGCCTTATGACAACTAAAACCGAACTAATCCCAATGTCCAGCAAGAGAGGGATGTAGATCACAGACGACCCACATGATAGAGTATTAGGAAGCCATTAAAAATGCTGCTTATGGAAACATCACAAGACCACAGAAAAATGTTTGTTACGTGAAACGTGAGAGCTCAAAAGTTATGCATATTGTGATCATAAACAAAAATATGTAAGCAAAGAAAATAGGGTGTGTATGTCAGCATCTAAAGACTGGGAAGTATGTTTTGTTAGCTGCAGGGATGTCAAGGGGCATGAAACAAAGGAAGGTCCTTAGATGTGTCTCTCAGAGGTTCCTGGTGCCACTTCGCCTGCAGTAGAACCATAGGGAGCAAGGACAGCCCTGACATGGCCATGGGCTGAAGGGAGGGCGCCACAGGAGGACCGCAAAGTGAAGATGTGAGAAAGGCATCTGGCGTGGGTCCACCTCCACCAAGCGGGGAGCCTGAGGGTATGGGGTATGGTGGCAGAAATGAGAGGGGTGGGAGCTGGGGATGTGGCTCAGTGGTTGAGTGCTTGGCTAGCATGCACAAGGCCCTGGGTTCACTCCCCAGCACCACAAAAAAAAAAAAAAGAAGGAAGGAAGGAATAAATCAACAATAAATGAGAGGCATGGAGGCATTTAGAGAGAATGAAGGGAGGAAGCAGAGAGGGCTTGGCAGGTGCTGAGGATGAGGGGACCACTGAGAGCTCAGGGAGAACAAAGGAACACTTCTCTTACGGCATCATTCCAGACCCTTTGCCACCCAGGTACCTTCCTCCGGCTGAATTCTAATACCTAGATGCCCATCTGTGTGATGCTGTTCTGCAGATCCAGTGTCCCCAGCCGTGGGCCCATGGAACTGTGGGCTCCAGCTGCTTTGTTGTTATAGGGTTTTTGATGGCTAACTGTTTCAGGAGTGGGCTGCTGAGTCCTTCTCGAAAGCCTACAGCACCCAGTATTTCCAGGCGGTCTCCCATCCAAGGACGAACCGGTCCGCCCCTGCTTAACTTCTGAGATCAGATGGGATTGGATGCCAGGGTGGTACAGCTGTAGACAAGGATTAAATCATCCATTTAAAACCCTTAGCTCAATTGTCATCGTCATTAGGTGGCATCAAGTCAGTGTCCAACTCAAAGCGACCCTACGTACAACAGGCGAAACAGTATTATCAGTGCTTCTCTGCTTTTCATGGGGTTTTCAGTGGCTGATTGTTTTTTTGGGAGTGGGTGGCCGGGTCCTTCTCCCAAGCCTGTAGCACCCAGTATTCCCAGGCAGTCTCCCATCCAAGGACTAACCAGGCCCGACCCTGCTTAGCTTCTGAGATCTGATAGGATCGGACACCACAGTAGTATGGCTGCAGGCCCTTAGCACAATACCTGATGCATAATATTTAATAAAGGTTAGCTTTTTAAGTATTAATGAAATTGGGGACCTAAATGCTGGACTTTACATTATATTAAATTTTCCATCTTGTTATTTATTGCCCAAAGTTTCTGCACCTGATCAAACCCTTTTTGAATTTTGGTCATTGTTAGCAAATTAATCATTTCATCCGCTTATCTGGTTTTTCATCTGTGGTACTTGTAGTGATGAGCGGAGGGGGAAGCAACAGAGCTCTGTGACATGCCTCTGGAGAACTTAAAAAATTAAAGGTCGCTCATGTTCATTAATCAGGACCCAGGTTATGACCATTCAGCCACAGATAGACTAATGATAGTTATTCAGTTGTCCTTTTCTCTCATTTGTGCACAAAGAACTCCCAAATCTCTTCAAAGAAGTTCTGTAAAAACTCAGATGTACAAGTCAAGAGAAACCTCTTGACCAGCAGTCTAGGGTCCCTGTCTAAAAATAAGGTCAAAGTTTATTGTAATGATTTTTTTTTCCCATTGGGCTATTCTAAACAGCTTTTCCATATCTCTTTGATAACTCTAGAAAATTAGGTTTACCTGTTGTATTATCTATGAGTAGCTCAAAAAAGTAAAAACAAAACCAAAACAAATAAACAAACAAAAAAACCCAACAGAAAGCGAGGGCAGACAAAGAAACTAAAATACTAAGTGTAGTGTGTGTGTCTCTCTCTCAATCCTGGCCACCACCACCCCCCGCCCCAGACAAGGTCTTGCTTTGTAGTCCAGACTGGTCTGGAACTCGCTACGTAGACCAGGCTGGCCTTGAACTCTTGTAGATCCCCCTGCCTTAGCCTCCAGAGTGTAGGATTATAGGTGTGCATCACCACATCCGGCCTCCAAGTTTAGTCTTAATTGGTGCAATGGAACCGCTGGGAATTTGGATTTTTGTTTAACAGGTATTTGTGGAGTATCGATGAAGGTAAATCATCAGATCAGGTTCCAGGGCACAAAGACAAGACTCTTACAGCTCAGATGCCAGTAGAGGAGGTGGGAGGAAACCCAGACCCCTTGGGAAAGGCAGCCAGCGCTCCCAGGGGGAAGTAGCCAACCCTGGAGGGTTGAGGGCGCCAAGGAAGATACCAGGGCTGAGGGGTCTGGAGCTGATTCTTGACTGCTTGGAGCTGTGTGCTCGCTTGTGGGGAGAGGATGATTGGTGGGAGGCGCAGAAGTATATGGCAGAGAGCCAGGGAGGAGCTTGGCATGTTCTAGAAACTGCAGGTGGTTTGGGGAGGCAGCCAGGGGAAGATGGGCTAAAAAAGAGGTGAGGCCTAAGTGTGACAGTCGACTAGGATGGTGGCCCCCCAGGCCTGGCTGTTCATCAGAATGCACAGGGTGCCTTCCCTGCGTTCCTCCCATGAGGCCCCGCTGTGGGGGTTCTGCTGAGTGTGGCTGAGGGCGTCTGTGTGTCCAGAAGTGCCAGAAGGGTTGCAGGGGCTGATGCATGGCCATGGGGTGGAGGGCGTGTGAAGGCCACTTGCTGGGGACAGAGGCAGGGAGAAGGAGGCCAGCACTGTCCCAGGTTCTACTTGACAGGGAGGGCAGTAAGGAGGAGAAGCAGGTTTGGGGTGGGCACCATCTCCGCTGGCGTTGGGAACTTGGGTGTCTGAGGCCATTAGGGGCTGGCCGCTGGAGATACGGTCTGGTTTTGTTGTGAGATGGGTCAGGAGTCTCAGAGATGCAGGGGCCCAGAGCAGTTCATGGAGGCTGGGGAAATGGATGGAACACTCCAGATACGGCCTGTCATGAGGCTGGGAGAGACTTTGGGAGACAAGGACACCAGCCATGGGAAGGGTTAGGGAGACATGGAGCACAGACTGTTTCAGGAGTGGGCTGCTGAGTCCTCTCAAGCCTACAGCACCCAGTATTCCCAGGCAGTCTCCCATCCAAGGACTAACTGGTCTGCCCCTGCTTAGCTTCTGAGATCAGATGGGGATTGGATGCCAGGGTGGTACAGCTGTAGACGAGGATCACCCATCTGGCCCAGCTGGCCCCAGTGCAGTCTCTTTTCCAGGCCAGAAACCGCTCCAGGAAGGAAACTCATGTCCCTCCACATTCCATGTAAGTCTTCAGGCCATTTCCGCTGTTAGTGCCAGAAGACCCCCAAAACAAGTGGGCAGGATCTTGCCTCTGCATGTGGGCTGGGAGGACCTGACATGTTCCTGTGCCATCTCTCCCTAGCCTGCTGTGGTCCTGGGCCTCGGCCTTGTTCTCCAGCCCCCTCGGGGAAGAACCCCAGGGAAGGCTGAGCAGTGGCCTTTCTTGGCTCTTGGCCCCACAGCAGGCTTGGCTGGCCACCCAGCCTGGGGGCTTCCACCCCATGGGGAGGAACCACTCTCCAGAGTCACGAGGGAGCTGGTCACATTGTTTGCCCGGCCCGCGTTTATTTGTTCAAACACTGCCAAGTTAGCTTTCCCTCCAGTCCGAAGAGTTGGTTTGTGGGTAGAGGAATGTGAGGAGAGAAGGAGGGGACAGACGGGCGGACCTTGCATGGAGCTGAGTAAACTTGCATTATATTTACTTAACAGGCTGGGTCTCAGCTGCAGCGCTCTAAATGCCTGGCAGGATGTGGGCTGCTCTGGATACCTGGTACAGAAAAGCAGCGGGCGGCTCTGCATGTCCTAATACTGTCTATGCTAAGGGCTACTTTTAGCTGAAACGAATCCAGAGCTGTCGCTAGGAGAGCTAGGAGGCCAGCACTGGGACCGATGGGCAGATGGGAGAGCAGGGAGTTGAGGATGACCCTAGGGGCCAGACTCACTCACCAGTAGATAACAAGTTCAAACCAGGAGTTACCATGTCCTGATCCTCTGAGACTCTCGCTTTGGTGGATCTTGCCCTCTCTGGGCTTGAGCAGGGGGATCAGTGAAACAAAAAGATGGATTGGCTTGATCTGATGTTACCTCTCAGAGCCCCAGGCTTCTCTGGAAGGATCTTAGGGACCTCAGGCTTCCATCTGAATGCCTTCACTTTGACCTGTTTCGCTAGTGGGCTGCCACCATTTCATTTGACATAAGCTTTCTGCAGCTTTTATTTATTTGTTTGTTTGTTTATTTGCAGTACTGGGGGGTTGAACCCAGGGCCTCGTGCATGCTTTGCAAATACTCTATTACTGAGCTGTATCCTCAGCCCCTATTTTACTTTTTATTTTGAGACGGGGTCTTGCTAAGTTACACTGGCTGCCTCTGGCCTCAAACTTGCGATCCTCCTGCCTCTGCCTCCTGATTCGCTGGGACGACAGGTGTGCACCCACCATGCCTGGCTGCTTTCTGCAGCTTTAAAAAGGTCCTCTCCAAGGATCTTTTTAGCTCTGACCTTCTGTTGTGGCCAATTCATGGCCAATTGAAGTGTATCATTTTAAAGACTTGTGCTTTATGAAGTCATCAGTAAACATCTTTCATAGCAGACTGAGGTAAGAAATGTGTAGCCCATGGCAATAAGGATGTGTGTGTGGGAGTGGTGGGTGTGGGTCTGTCGGACAGGTGTGTCTGTATTTGTGAGGCTCTGTCCACACTTTGCACAGTGGTATGTGTCATTGCTTGCTGGGTCTTCCTCTCTCCCTCTCCCTGTCCTTCTCTGTCTCTCAAACTTACTCATCCTAGGTCACATTTTGGCAAGCTGCTGCTCTCTGCTAACTGTCAAGGACTAATGAAATAATGTATGGTAGTCATGTTGGATATTCAACCAATGACAGTTAATCAAGGCAGTCTGTGTTAACTAATAGATATGCTCCTTATCCAGCCTTGTCCTAGCCTAGTACTGGAGTCCTGGACTTTGTTTTATTCTTATTCATATTTCCTCCTACAATCTCATAAGAATTTTAAGCATAAAGCAAAGTTGAAAGAACTTGACAGTGAGCCTCAGCCCCACCACCTCCAAGCCTGAACATTTCCCCATATTTGTGTTTTCACGTGTCTGTCCATCCTTCTGTCCTTCTTTCCAGCCATCAATCCATCTCATTTTTCAAAGCATGTTCAGGTGAATTGCATACATTAAATACCCTCTAAGTATTTTGTTGTTGTTGTTGTTAGGTGCCGTCGAGTCGGTATCTGACTCATAGCAGACCCTCACAGAGTTTTCAATGGCTGACTTGTTTCGGGATTGCCTTGGGAGTGGATTGCCAGGCCTTTCTCCCACTTTTGCGGTGCTGGGAATTGAACTCAGGACCTCAGAGTGCAGCACTCTACCAACTGAGCTAAATCCTAGCCCCATCTAAGTGTTTTAGTATGTCCATATTTTATTAACTAGGTTTCCTTATTTGTTCGATTCTTACATAAAATTTACAAACACGAAGTACACAGATCTCAAGTCTGCATTGTCTGAGGCTTGAAAAGTGCTTAATACTTGGTAGCGCAGCCCCTACCCACCTATAGGACCTCCCTCAGAGGCACCCAGTCGTGCCCAGGCCCCAGTACCCTCAGAGGCAACGACCATTCAGAACTTTTTCTCACTGATAGATGGACTTTCTGAAGGTAACTGTTGAGAGTGAAGACTCTCATTACAATAGTGAGAGAAGCGGTTTGATTTGTTCCACCTCTTCAGTTAAAGGGACTTGTACAACATGCGCCTCTTTGTATGTTATTGTCGTTGTTAGGTGGTGTCAAGTCGGTATCCGGCTCATAGCAACCCTACGTACAACAGGCAAAACACTATTGTCAGTGCTTCTCTGATGTTCATATGGTTTTCAGTGGTGGATTGATGTTTGGGAGTGGGTTGCCAGGTCCGTCTCCCAAGCCTCTTTGTATAAGGATCCTTTATGCTGCATATTTCAGAGATTCATCTGTCTTCTTTCAGCACTCATTTCTTTTTTCTCCCATGGTACTGGGGATTGAACCCAGAGCCTCACCTGTTAGGCAAGTGCTCTGCCACTGAGCTACGCTCCAGGCTCACCCCTGGCCCTCCCAACACTCCCACCCACCTTCTTTCTTGTGTCAGGAGTTCATTCTTTTCTATTGCTAAGTGATATTCCATTGTATGAGTATAATTTTACTTTGTTTTTTAATTAATTGTCATATTAATAGACATCTAGTCTGTTTCTAGTTTTTGGCCATTATAAATTGTTAGTATGAATATTTATGTACAGTTTTCTTTGTGGACATACATTTTGATGATTACGTGATAACAAGTATTAAGCACTTCTCAAAAGGTGAATATTCATTGTTTATTCTGATTATAAAAATTATATAAGTAGATTATAGAAGATATAGCAAACTACAATGAAGGAAATGAAAATGCCATAATGTTATTGCCCAGAATTTGCATCATAACTGGAAATCCCTTGAAGGTGTGATCTCTCCATCCAAGGGAATATTTACTTCCTCCTGGTCATGAGGTTCCCAACCATCAGCCAGATGTTGAGCTGGCCAATATTAAAGCCATTATTTCCCTTCCTTGGCTGAAAAGAAACAGATTCACAAAGAGCAGTAGCTTATTTCTGTTGGTCCCCAAGCCTAGGATGCTGCCTGATGCATATTCAGAGCTCAGGGACAGTTTATTAGGAAAGATGGCAGGCACAGGTACAATTTACCCTCCTAAAGATACAAGAACAAAGCTCACTATTGTAATGAGAGTCTTCACTCTCAACAGTTACCTTCAGAAAGTCCATCTGTCAGGCAGAGGACAGTGCCCAAGAACTACTGTTCCTTTGGCTGATGGGTGTGTGGAGGCAGGACACAAGGAGTAGGCTGGGAAAGGTCCTTATCCCAGCTCTGCCCCAGGCACCTTGGAGGATCTGGGGTTGGTTCTCACTGGGGAATGAGAGTTACACACTGGGGGGATTCTCGGGACCCATCCAGATCTAGGGTCCTGGGCTACAGAGCCTGGGGATGGGGAGCTTTCCTAGGTGCTGCATTATGTCTCCATGGGAGGGTCCAGTTCTTGTTCCTGTTGGCCTGGCTATGTCCCCACACACTGGGGTCTTCTGGAGGAGTGGGGGCTGTGACCTTGCTTGCTCATGTCTCTTCTTCTAAGGACATTAGTCCTTATAATGAAGCACAAGAAATGAAGTGTCTGGCTCAGAGTCCCATAGGCCAAATAGCTTGGCCTGTGAACCAAATCCCATGTTCCAACTCTTATAAAAAGCACTTGCATCAGCTGGGAGCCTGGGTGCATATCTGTAATCCCAGCGACTCAGAAGGTGCAGGAAGGAGGATCTCAAGTTCCAGGCCAGAGGCAGCCTCTGCAACTTAGTGAATAAAAAATAAAAATGAGGTTAGAGGGTACAGCCTGTGGCAGAGCACTTGCAAAGTATGTGCAAAACCCTGGGTTCAACTTCGAAATACAGAAGGAGAAGAAGGAGAGGAGGGAGGGGAAGAGGAGGTGAAGAGAGAAAGGAAGAGAAAGAAAAGAAAGAAGGAAGGAAAATAAATCACATTTTCCCATTAAAAGACAACTTGGGCTTTCTTTTCCCCAGGCTTTCTGTTTTCAAGGTGAATTTAGGCAGCATTTGGAGTTTTCCTGCCTATAAAACAAGTCTAGTAAAGTAGATAAAAATATTCCTAATATAGGAACTGACTTGGTTGACAGGAAGAAACCTTCCTTTATTTAGCAATGGAAATGATCTATGGTTTGGACTCTTTTTTTTCCCCCCACTACTACTGGGAGCTTAAACCCAGAGACTCCCACTTGCTAGGCAAATGCTGTAACTGAGTTGCACCCCCAGCCTCTTTTTTATTTTTTATTTTGAGATAGGCTCTCACTAATTTGTACAAACTGCCCCTGGCCTTGAATTTGCAATCCTCCTGCCTCAGCCTTCTGAGCTCTGGGATTATAGGCTGTGACAAACAGCCTGAGAGAAACAATTTAAAAGGGAGATGGATTTATTTTGGCTCACGGTTTCAGAGGTTTCATACCATGGTCAGCTGGTGCCATTGCTGTGGGCCTGAGGTAAGGCTGAACATGGAAACCATGTTGTGGAAAAAATAAGCTCACCTCATAGAGGACAAGAAGCAGAGAAAGAGGAGAGGCCTGGGAATCAGGTATAACCTTCAAAGACACGCCCCCCAATGACATACTTCCTCCAGCTAAGCCCCACCTCCTAAGGTTTTCACCACCTCCCACAACAGTGTCACCAGCTGGGCCAAAGCCTTCAACACAAGCCTGTAAGGGACATTTCAGATTCAAACCATATGTTTCCATTTTCCTCCTTTCTTAGCATATCAGTTATACTTCTTTTTTTATTATTTTCAGTGGTTTCCCTAGAGCTTGAGATAGTCACTTACAGTTAATCCCAGTTCATCTTCACATAGCTCTGTGCCTACTTCACAGGAAATAACAAAATGTTCTTAATTCCTCCTGCCTGTCCCTTGTATCCTTCATCAAATGTATTGTTATTTTTTTTTTTACAGTGTTAGGGTGTTGAACCCAAGACCTCACAGATGCTTTGCAAGCGCTCTGCCATTGAACTGCACTCCTAGCCCTTTTTCACTCTTTCATCTTGAGACAAGGTCTCACTAAGTTGAGCAAGCTGCCTCCGGCCTTGAATTTGCAATGCTCTTGCCTCAGTCTCTTGAGCTCTGGAATTATAGGTGTGTGCCACGGAAGCAGGTGTGGATTTGATTTCAAAGTACTAAAATTAAGACTGTCTTATTCTGTTGGTCAGTACAACAGGGTTTGGATTCCTGATCCTGAGGAAGTTTGGAAGTCTGCTGAAATAGCGAAGGACTACAGAGCTGGTGACAAGGTCCTGCGACTCCTGCTGGAGGATGGAGAGGTGCACGTCTCCGCTGCTCGTAGCTATGATGATGCTTGAGGCGGTAACTGGGTGGGGGAGGACAGAACGTCCTGGGGACACAGCCCAAGGGAGGGAGCATGAGGGGCATCGCACCATCCCCAGGACACCAGCGGGTGCAGTGGGCCCCCTGATGTGCTTGCACACACCCCCTGCTGCCTCACGCTGGTGGCCCTTCTCTTTGTAGAGGGGGGTCCACATGCAGCCACCAGCTGTACACCCTTCTGCTCCATACCCCCACCCCCGGTGTTCAGCACTGTGAGCTGAATGCTGAAAAGCAAGCGGCCAGCCATTTTAGATCGTGGGTCTCAGCAGAGAGGCTGGGAGGAGAGGAGACGCTTGGAGGGAAGTGGTTTGAGCCCAAGGCATCAGGTAGAGAAAAACATAAAGATGGAGAGAGGAGGAGAGGAAGGAAATGGAATAGGGAAGGGAGAGGAGGGGATCTGAGGAGCAGGAGGGAGGAAGAGTCAGTCTGGAATGTGTGAGGTCGGGACCTCCAGGGGGGCAGGTGGAGGGCAGACATGATGAGGAGCCTCAGTCAGCGCTAGTGAGCCCAGAGAGAGGACCACGCACGAGGCCCAGCAGTGGTCCCACGGTGGGACATGTGGCCTCTCAGAGACTCCAGTGCCTTTCTTCTTCCTTTTCCTTTAAATTAGTGTATAATATAATGGCTTTCATTGTGATATGTTCATACAAATATATTACATACTTTGCTCCTTTTCACCCCCCACTACACTCTTTTGTTGCTCCCTCCCCCTCCTGCCAGTCCTGGTCCCCCATGTAGTCCTCCTCTTTGTGTGTGTGTGTGTGTGTGTTTAAATCTAGATTCGGTATATGAGACGGAACACGCTCTGTTTGTCCGTCCGAGTCTGGCTTATTTTACTTAACAGGATGATCTCTAGTTCCATCCATTTTCCTGCAAATGACATCATTTTGTTCTTTATGATTGAGTACAATTCCCTTGTGTATGTATACCACATTTTCCTTATCCATTCTCCTGTTGACGGACATCTAGGCTAGTTTCGTATCTTGGCAGTGAATATGGATGTACTCCAGCTGTCTCTATGGCATGCTGACTTAGATTCCTTCAGGTGTCTACCCAGGTGTGGTACGGTTGAATCTAGTTAGTTCTACTTTTGGTTTTCTGAGGCACCTCCAGGCTGATTTCCACAGTGGCTGCACTAACTTGCATTTCCCTCAGCGGTGTCTAAGGTTCCTTTTACCCCCCCCATATCTTTGCCAGCATTTGTTACTGTTTTCTTGATGATAATCATTCTGATTGGGGTGAGATGGAATTTCAAAGTAGGATATTGGTTTGGTTTGGGTTTTGGGGTTTTTTTTCTTTTGAGTTTTTTTTGTTTTTGTATTTTTTGAGTACTTGGGGGTTGAACCCAGGGCCTCATGTATGCTAGGCACATGCTCTATAGCTGAACTCTACCCCAGACCCCTTTTTTGTTTTTTATGCTGGGGTGGGGTCTTGCTAGCCTGTAGTCATACCACTGTGGCGTCCAATCCCATCAGATCTCAGAAGCTAAGCAGGGTTGGACCTGGTTAGTACTTGGATGGGAGATCGCCTGGGAACACCAGGTGCTGTAGGCTTGGGAGAAGGACCCAGCCACCCACTCCCAAAAAACAATCAGCCATTGAAAACCCCATGAAAAACAGAGAAGCACTAACAATCTGTTTCGCCTGTTGTCCATAGGGTGAGTCGGACACCGACTCTATGGCACCTAACAACAAGAAGAAGTTACACAGGCTGCCTCTGGCCTCAAACTTGTAATCCTTCTGCCTCTGCCTCCCAAGTCACTGGGATTACAGGCATGAGCCACCACACCTGGCTTTGTTCTTTTTTTTTTCTAAGACCTTGAGGTGCATCATTGCTATTTGAGTTCATTCTGATTTTTTTATATAAGCACTCATAGCTATAAACTTCCCTTTTAGAACTGCTATTGCTGTATCACAGAGGTTCCGTTAAGTTATGTTTCCATTTTCATTTGATTATGGGCATGTTTTCATTTCCTCGCTGATTTCATCAATGACCTGTGGTCATTCAAGAGTGTGTTGTTCAATCTCCATCTATTTGTATAGTTTCTGTAGTTTGTCTTGCTATGAATTTCTAGTTTTATTCCAGTGTGATCTGATAAGATACAAGAAGTTTTTCAGTATTTTTATATTTATTCTACTGTGTGGCCTAAAATATGATCTATTTCAGAGAAAGTTCCATGGGTTGCTGAGAAAAATGTATATTCTATAGCTGTTGGGTGGAATATTCTGTAGCTGTCTGTTAAGTCCATTTGGTCTATAGTGCAGTTTACCTCTGAAATTTCTTTCTTGATTTTTTTTGTCTGGATGTTCTATCTATAGATGAGAGGGAGTGTTGAAGTCACCCAGTATTATTTCTGGAGTTATCTGTCCCTTTATGTCCAGTAGTGTTTGTTTTATGAAATTGAGTGCACTAACATTCAGTGCATATATGTTTATAATAATTTTATCTTCTTGGTGGATGGGTCCCTTTATTAATATGGAGTGACCTGCTTTATGTCTTCTGAGTAAATTTGGCTTGAAGTCTGCCTTGTCAGATATCAGTGTAGCTACTCCTGCTGGCCTGTGCCTTTGGACCGTGCAGCTTCCAAAGCATCTGCATTAAGTAGCCAGTATGGTTCTGCCTTCCATCTTAGTGACATTCCTTGGGTTTGCAGTCATAGTTGACCTTACAGTTTTAGAATCAGATGTCTGGATACAGAGGTGGACAGAGGGTGCGTGCTCCACCTGGATGCAGAAGGTGGTGTGGGCAATACCTTGTGAATATTAAATGCTGCCATGTATGATGCATACACAGAGCCAGGACACAGTATTTCCACCAGACTGTCCTGGATTTAGGAGAGATTTCCAAAGATCCTGGGAAGGAGCTGAGCATAGCAGAAAAGGGCACATCCTTTAGTATCAGGCTGTCTCAGTTCAAATCCTGACATAGCCACTTGCTGAGTCTGTGACCATTGGCCCTTTGCTTTCCTCATATGTAAAAGGAGTAAATGACGATGTACCATCTCAGGTCCTGGAGGTCAGAGTTCATCTGTGTGTGCATGTGCAAGACAGGAGAGCATGCACAAGACTGTCCCGTGGCCACTTAATCTTTGTTGGCCAGTCAGTAACACCTTGCAGCTCTTAAGTCCTTCCTGAGCATGGTCAGGTGCTACCAACAGGTTGATGGCTGGCTCTGGACAGGAGACTCTGAAGACAGCAGCTGCAGGGGCAGAATCAGCAGGTGGCTGCCCTCTCAGCCCAAGAGGCAGATAGGATGGCAGGCAGCCAACTGCTCTTTACCGTAAATCTTGCCGGCATCATGGAGGACAGAGCCTGCTTTGTGTGGAAAAATGTCACCTCTGCCTCCACATGTCAAAGATGTTTTTTGCCTTTTCCCCTGCCCTAAAGGCTGGCTGAGTAGGTTTCTCTTGCTTGCTTGCTCGCTCTCTCTCTCCCTCTCTTCCTTCCTCCTTCCCTCCATCTCCTCCTCCCTCCCTCCCTCCCTCATATTGTTGTTGTTAGGTACTGTCGAGTTGGTGTCTGACTCATAATGACCCTATGTACAACAGACGAAATGCTGTTGTCAGTGTTTCTCTGCTGTTCATAGAGTTTTCAATGTCTGATTGTTTTTTGGGAGTGGGTTGCTGGGTCCTTCTCCCAAGCCTATAGCACCTGGTGTTCCCAGGTGGTCTCCTGTCCAAGTACTAACCAGGCCTGGCCCTGTTTAGCTTCTGAGATCTGACAGGATCAGATGCCATGGTGGTATAGCTGCAGGCTTTCTCTGATATACAACATACACAATAGCTAAACTGGAAATAGGGGTTGTTGCTTTAAAAGAAAAATTGAAACCAGGAAAGTACAAATTACATACAGGAAGCATCTTTCTTGGTTTTATTCTGTAAATACCCTGTGGAGGTTGGGAGTGTTCTGGCCAGGTCAGGCCTACACAGAGACCTGCGTTAGTGATGGTGAAGCGGGAGCTTGTGCGCAAACCCTGTCTGCTTTCCTGGGTTGCCACAAGCTGCTCACCTGAGGCAAAATTGACCAGCTGACTGACCAGCAAAGCCTTGCTGGCACTGACAGGAGGCACAGAGACAGTGGAAGTGCACAGGCTGGAGGGCCAGGTCCACAGGAACCTCATGACCTTGGCCAGTAAGCGCCATCTTCTGACCCTGTCTCAGTAACTGTTCATTGTGGGAATCGCATCCTCCTTGGAAGGCAGTTTTAAGAGTAAATGGAACAATCAGTACCGAGTGGTTGGCCCGGGGGTTGTACAGTAACACCTGCCAAATGGCAGCTGGTACAGCGCCAGGGATCAAGCCAACAGTGCTGACTGAATGCCAGGAGGTAGCCTGGAGAGGAGGAAGAGAAACAGGCTTGCTGGGTGACCTTGGGCAAGTCACTTTCCCACTCTGGGCTGTACTTTCCCTCCTTATGAAATGAGAGTGGGGGAGCTAGAGTTCTCTGACATTTGGAGGCTCTGGCCATCTGCAGCATGGACACTATGAGGGATGCTGATGTCACCTTCATCCTGCACAGCCACCGCCTTGGGACAACTAGGGGAACTCTGCAAAGAAAGGTCTAGGGAAGTCACTCAGCCCAGGCTGAGGATGACAGGGACAGGAAGCCCTGGGTGGGGGGGGCACAGGAGGCTGCAGACAGGAGTCACCATAGTAGGGGCTTGGCACAGAGACTGCCAACCACAAGGGCTCCTTCAAACACTCCTGACCACCAGATGTATCAACTGATCAGGGACGTGGCAGCCTGCGCTTTAAGGGGCCTTAGGGCAAGCCACTTCAGCAGCAGCATCCCGTTTTCAAGGGAGAATGTCCCCA
>VMDO01023705.1:0-31236 GCA_007922755.1 Pedetes capensis
TAACTTGTCATCCTCCTGCCTCAGCCTCCAGAATCACTGGGATTACAGGCCTGCACCACTGAGCCGGGCCAAGATGGACTTCAAACATGAGAAAGAGTACTGACTAAATATATTGATCCAGTTGATTGTAAAAACACGCATCAAGTTTGCCAAATTTTTTTTTTGAAAGAAAATTTGATTGAAGGGACTATAGAGATACATGGACCTACACTGTTAAAAAATGTTTCAAGGAAAGTCTGGAGAGGTGTCACTGTGCCACCTGAGTCCTACAGGACTGTCAGACCTGCAGTTTCACTCCTGTCCATCTAGGACTTAAGGTCTTACTGAGGACACAGCTCTGTTTCTGTGGAAACTCACGTGTCTACTTTGCTGTGTGTTTTCCCTCCCCTGCTAGAATTGAGCTACACAAAGTAGGAATGTTGGTTTTGTGCACTGTCATATCCAAGCATCTAGAACAGAACTGGATGGGCTGGGATTTAGCTCAGTTGGTAGAGTGCTGCTCTGCAGTCTCTGAGGTCCTGGGTTTGATCCCTAGCACTGCAAAAAGGGGAGAAGGATGTGGCAATCGAATCTCAAGGTGTTCCCAAAGCAATCAGCCTTTGAAAACCCTGTGAGGGTCGCCATGAGTTGGACATGACTTGACAGCACCTAACAACAACAGAACTGTGGGCATAGTAGGCCCTCAAGAAAAACTTACTAAATGGATGAATGAATGAGTCCTGCCTCTACTTCCCCAGTGCTGGGATTGCCATTGTGAGCCATCACACCCAGCAAGAACAAGTTTTACATTTAACAATTTGGAAGATTTTGCTAACACTTAAGTTTCAGTAATCAATATGTAGACATCAGACCCTAAGCAGCGGGGCTGCATTCTGAGAAACGTGTCCCCAGGTGATTTGCCTTGTGCAAACATCAGAGAGTGACCGCATACAAACCTGGATGGGCCAGGCCACGCCACACCCAGGCTGAAGGCAGCTCCCTGGCGAGTCTGGGCAGCATGGTACCTCACTGAATGCTGCAGGAAAATGCAACCCAGTGGTTAATGCTCAGGTATCAAAACTTCTGTAAACGTAGAAAAGCCACAATAAAAATACAGTCTAAAAAATAAAAACTGGCTTGCCTACAGAGGGTACCTACTGTGAGTGGTGGGAGCAGGCCTGGAAGTCGCTCTGGGTGAGCTGGTTTGTGCCCGGGGTGTTAGGACACCATGCACTCAGTCTGCACTAATGTTCTAAAATGGTTTTCTTCAACAGTATGGTAAGCTTAGCTGATTGTAACTATTTTGTTTTATAAACTTTTTTTTTAACTTTTGGACTTTTGTAATAACATTTGTCTGAAAACATACTTTGTACACTTGTACAAAATGTTTTCTTTATATTTGTTGTTGTTAGGTGCCATCAACTTGGGTCTGACGCATAGAGACCCTCAGAGGGTTTTCAAAGGCTGATTGTTTTGGGATTGTTTCAGGAGTGGGCTGCCACATCCTTCTCCCATTTGTGTGTGTTGGGGATCGAACACAGGGCCTCAGAGAGTACAGGGTGGCACTCTACCAACTAAGCTAAACTCCAGCGATTTTTTTTATATCTACACAAACTTTTTTTTTTTTTTCCTATTTTTAAATTTTCCTAAAATTTTTTCTTAGAAATGGAGACACCAGCATGCACGGTAGCCTAGGCCTGCACAGGTCTAGCTCATCACTGTTGCCACCCTTCACCCTGGCATCTCTCCACCGGGAAGATCTTCAGTGGCAATAGCTCATGTGGAGCTGGCGTCTCCTATGAGGATGCCTTCCTCCTCACCCCTCCAGAAAACATGCCTGGGGCTGACTAGCTTATCTTTTTTTTTCTTTTTTAATAAGTAGAAGGAATTTACTGTAAGATAATAGTGAGAACTATAGTGTAATAAATATATGAGCCTGTAGCGTAGACGTCCATCAAGTCTAACAAACTGCACATAATGGTGCGTGCTGAACTTTGAGATGACAGGCTGGGCAGTGGGTTTATTTACACCTTCATCACCATAAACACTGAGTAAATGCCTGTGGGACGACGTCATGATGACCAGTGTTGGTTCACTGTTGTTGCTGTGACAATATGCCCTGGGGAAACAACGTAAGGTAGGAAGGGTTTACTTTGGCTCATGGTTTCAGTGGTGTCTATCCATGGTCACTTGGCTCTGTTGCTTCTGGCCCAGTGGGAGGCAGAGCGTCAGATGGAGAGTGAGGTATAGGACACCTGCTCACCTGGTGGTCTACAGGAGGCAGGAAGGTGTACCTTCAGAGACACGCCTGAGTGACCTGCTTCCTCCAATCAGGCTCCACTTCCCAATAGATAATTCAGCTCTGGGTTCATCAATGGACTAATCCACTCATGATGTTAAAGCTGTCATGATCCACTCACCTCTTAAAAGCAGATCAGCTGTGAACCCAGCCTTCAACACATGAAACTTTTCTGAGCACACTTTGCACTCAAAACATAGCAACGATAATACACTAGGCAATAGGACTCTTTTTAGGTCCATTATAATTTTAGGGGAGCACCATTGTATATGAGGTCTGTTGTTGGCTGAAACATTGTTATGTGCTGTACAACTATGTCTACCTCTATCTTACTTTCATTGGATCTCTATTTTATTTACTGCCTGATATACGCCATCATACATTCTTTCATTTCTTTAGTATTCCACCCCTTCAGTTTTAGCTAAGTAAATTGTAGCCCCACTATGAATTTAAAGCAAAAGAGCCCATCCTCCTTTGCAGGTAGGTAATCACAAAGACCACAAAATAATAATGTCTTAAGATAGAATGATCTTAAGAATCATTCTTAGAATGATTCTTATTCTAATCTTATTCTAATCATTATCTAATTCTTATTCTAATCATAGAATAAATGTTGGCCAATAGGCTGTTAGTAGGAGTGACAAATTTCACTCCTAAATCATGCCTTTAAGAGCTATGAATGGGGCTGAGGGTGTAGCTTAGTGGTAGAGTGCATGTCTAGCATGCAGGAGGCCCTCGGTTCAATACCTAGTACAACCCCCACTCCTGCAAAAGTCATGAGCATGCCTGCTCCTTACTTCCTTTTGCTTCCTGTTGACTATGATGCAAATGTGATGCCAGAACCTCCACTCACCATTTTTGACTGTGAAATGGAAACTGCATACCAGGGGTGGCAGAATAAGATGATAGAGGAGGTGAGGTTTGGGACAACCGCTACCTTGGCCTTGGACAATTTACATTTGGGCAGTTAACATGAAAGTAAATAACCTTCTATCTTAAGACACTATTATTTTGTGGTCTTTGTGATTATAGTTAAACCTGTGTAGCTAAACCTCTGTATCCACAATGTATACTGTGTCAATACACTTTGAAAGAATCAAGAAGTAACCTTGCCTGGAATACTTCCTATCTTCAATTGATTCACATCATGTTCATGTCCGTCAAGCTTTTGGCAACTTTTGTTTTATTTTCCCATATTTATGACTAGCCTATAGTGGGGCTGGGATTTAGCTTAGTTGGTAGAGAGCTGCTCTGCAGTCTCTGAGGTCCCAAGTTTGATTCCCAGCACGGCAAAATGGGAGAAGGACGTGGCAACCCACTCCCAAAGCAATCCCGAAACAGTCAGCCATTGAAAACCTTATGAGGGTCGCTCAAACACTGTTCTGCTCTTTATTGGGAGAAGGACGTGCCAATCCACTCCCAAGGCAATCCCGAAACAGTCAGCCATTGAAAACCCTGTGAGGGTCACTATGAGTCGGATACCGATTCGACAGCACCTAACAACAACAACAACAATATTGTTAGGAATTCTCAGTCCTCATGCCTTTGTGGGTTCTCTTAACAGCCTTACTATGATTAATTGGGACTGGTTGCTTGAGTCCTATGGCCCACTCACTCTGAGTCAGTAGCTCACAATACAGTGGAAACCTGCTCTCTAA
Organism: Pedetes capensis; assembly: GCA_007922755.1. Taxonomy (NCBI): domain Eukaryota; kingdom Metazoa; phylum Chordata; class Mammalia; order Rodentia; family Pedetidae; genus Pedetes; species Pedetes capensis. The sequence continues at coordinate 3,937 of VMDO01023705.1, forward strand.
TTAATTTTGGAGAGATTGGTCTCTATGGCAAGATGACACTTGCCTTGAGGAAAGACACTCTACCCTCTACACTTTCAAATTTTATCAGGTAGAGCTTAGCATCAGGTTCAGCAATAATTAAGTGCTATATAAATGCCCTAAGCTTCTATGATTATTATTGTCTGCATAATTGATCTGAGATCTATATACTGGGCAGATTACTAGCTATGATTATGGTTGTGCATTCCATCGTCTGTCATAATTCTCAGCCAATTTTTTTTTTTTGAGACTTGGTCTTGCTAGGTAGTCTAGGTTAGCTTGGGACTCTCAATCCTTCTGCCTCAGCTTCCCAAGTGCCGGGATGACAAGTGTGCACTATGATGCCTGGCTGTCAATCAATTTTAATATGCAAAGATAAGCTAAGGTGTCATGGCAGGAGCCTGTAATCTTGGTGACTTGGAAGGCTGAGGAAAGAAAGTCATGATTTCAAAATCAGAGGCAGCCTATGCAAATTAATAAGATCCTGACTCAAAATAAAAACATAAAAAGAGGGCTGAGAGTGCAGCTTAGTGGTACAGTAGTTGCCTAACATGTGTGAAGCCCTGTGTTCAACTTCCTAGTATTGCAAAAATAAACAAAATATATACAATGATAACTAACAAAGCAAAGCAGTCTATACTAAGTGACACATGAGCCGCAGAGGAGTGGGCAGTATGGGAATTCACTGGAGAGGGATTGGTTCTGCAAGAGTTTGGCCCTGTACTATGTGTCTTGATGGCAAATTCTCCCTGGAAGCAAAGAAGAATCACTTAGGACTCTGTGGGTCAGGAAGACTGCCTCAATTCCCTACTTTGGTGGCAAGAGAATGCAAAACAGGATCCAAGGACAGATTATCAGTATTCAACTCCCAGGCAGTAGAAAAACTCATTTCTGTCACAGCATGGTACAGTTTGGACCTAAATGTCCCCCAAAGGCCATGTGTTTAAACATTTGGTCCTCAGTTGGTGGCATTATTTGTGGATGCTGTAGAATTTTAGGTAGTGGGATTTTAGCTTTCTGGAAGCAGTTCTGTGGGACTGGGCCCTTGCAGTTTACCCCTCACTCATAGCTCTGGTTACTCTCTGTTCTCTATTTCCTAATCACTATGATGTGATGTTCTGTACTCTGGGCCCCTCCATGGCTGCCCTCCCACCATGCCTTCTATCGCTATAGACTAAAATCATCTAGCTAACCAGAATCCCCTAATAACTATTTTCTCCCATAAGTTTGTTTTGTTAGATTTCTCTGCTTTGGTAGGTTTCTGTATTAGCAATCCACCAGATGACTAACTCAGAAAATTGATACCTAGAGTGGGGTTGCTACTGCACAGAATTTGACCACATAGTTCTTAGGCCTTTGGAACTTGTTTTCAGGAGAAGTTTGGAAGAATTTGGAGATGCAGGCAAGAGAAGAACTGGAAGTCTAAAAGCCGAGCTTGAAGGGTGGTTCTGGTGAGTGTTTGGAATGCCACCTCCAATAGAAATGCAGATAGGGCTTACAGGGGTTCAGAGGAAAATGAGGACTCTATTGGGAACTGGACTAGAGGTAATTTTTGTTATACTCTAGCAAAGAATTTATCTGCAGTTTGCCCATGTCCTAAAGATTTGAGCAAAGGTGAATTCAAAAATAATGAGCTGGTTAACTTGGGGGAGAAAAATGTCACAAGGGTGGCAAGATATAGGGAGTGTAACATGGTTATTGCTTGCTGCTTTTAGCCAGATTTATGAGGAAGATATAGAGGAAAAGGTATGTTAGAGAAACATCTGAAAATTGTGCGGTTTAAAGAGGAAAAAAAGCTGTGTTACTATGAACATAGCTGGTGCAGACAAGGAGGACTTAATTATTAAAGGGGTAAGCCACAGGAAAGGGAAGCCTTGACCTTTTCACTGGGACAAAAGAAATCCCTTTAGGGTACAGAAAGAGTTGGCCAGAGCCCTCCCATCTAAGACTCTATGGTGTGAAACTAAAAGCATTTGAAAGGAACGTGTCTGAAAAGCAAATGCCTATAGGACACCCTGCTATAATGTGACCACCTAGAGACATGGTTTTTGTGCCTGGGCATACAGAGGCTAGTGTTACAGTTGTGGTTCAGAATGGCAAAGCTACCTCTCAAGCTGGCAGCAAATCTGGGTGTCATCCACATGGTGGTGGTTTTACAGACCTGTAGAATATGAGTTAAGGAGTTATGGAGGTTGCCACTAAGGTTCCAGAAGAAAGCCTATGAGGACAGGCAACATGTACCAGGGTCAGGTGCCTTACAGCAAGCCCCTGAAGGGCTGATGCATGAAGTTTTGCAGGTAAAGCCTACGCAGAAATGGAGACCCCAAGATGCTGCAGATACCAGCACTATGAAACACCTACCCAGGAAAGAAGTAGGCAATGAGATAAACCAACCCAAGAGGGCTATGAGGGTGGAGCCATGCAAGCCTGCTTGAGCCCAGATGATGCCAGATGCCCCATGATATCATGTGTGCCAGATGCCAGACATGGAGCCACGGGATTTGTTTGTCCAACAAGATATCAATCTTTCTATAAACCAACTTTTCCTTTCTGTGTCCCTGTTCCTCCATTTTGGAAGCCTTACTTCATGCCATTGTGTGTTAGATGTATGTAATTTGACTTCCGTTTTGCAGGGGTCCAAAGCTGTTTGCCCTGAGTCTCAGTGGAGACTTTGGACTTGGACTGTCCAATATATTTGAGATATTAAGACTTTGAGGACTCTTGAATTTGAACTGAATGTATTTTGCTTTATGAGATGGCCATGAACCTTTGGGGGTCATGGGTGGAATGTTATTTCATTTGGATGAAATTTTCCCCAAAGGTCCTATGTTTGACTCTTTGGTCTCCAGCTGGTAGTGCTATTTGTGGAGGATATGGAGCTTCGGGTGATAGGAGTTTAGCTTTTCATAAACAGCCTCGTTGGGGCAGGCTTTCGAGTTTACCCTAGACTCTAGGTTCCTATTTCTCTGTGCTTTGTCTCCTTCCTAATCACTAAGGTGTGAGGTTCTGTGCCACAGGCCCTGCTATGACTACCCTGCTACCACACCTTCCACCTCTATGGATTAAAATCCTCTAACCATAATCCCCTAATAAATATTTCTTCCCATAAGTTTGCTTCAGTTGGTTTCTCTACCACAACGACTCACCGGCTGACTAATACACAGCAGATGGTGGGTTGAACTGTTAATAGAACTTAACCCTTATCAGAGTAAAACCAAATCTACTACTGGCTTTGATCCTGCCTGCCTCTTTGATGCATGGGCTGTAACTATAGTAATAGGCAAGGAGTGAGAAAGATAGGATCCCTCTGTCAAGAGAGGTGGGTCTGGCTTAGTGGAAGAAGGGAGGCTTCACCCAGGTCCTGATATAGGGGCAAACATCAGGGAACAGAGAGTAATTGGGGCTTGAAGGTGAGGAGGAATAACAGGCAGCTTGAACAGCAGCTTAGAATCAGAAAAAAGCACATGTTCCTCTCAGTCCATAGCTCACATGGGAAGTGTAATGGGTACATTTTTGTTTGTTTTACCTTTTTTTCTTTCAGGAATGCTTCCTCCATTGTTCCTGCAACTCTGCTAGTTTTTTTCAATCACATGGCCTTGCCTGCCACCTGGCAGGAATGGATGTGAGACTGACAGAGCAGCTGCCAGCTGGTGCGGAACATGGTACTTCTCTGGAGTCAGCATGCGATCTGCCCACCAGAGTCCTTTGGGGGGATTAATGTGCATGTTGGAGAAGACACATTATGTTCTCTTTTCTATGGCTGCTAGCTTTGCAAACAGTGGAAAGTCAGCTCCACAATGGATGGACGTTACAGAGAAGGCTGCCTAAGCCTTAACACAACTGGGGAAGATAAGGAGCCTGAGGAGAAGAAAGGGAGTTTTGAGGACTGAGTTTGTAACCGTTGGCACCAACTAAGTCTGAAGCAGAACCCCCTCCCTCTTTGGACTTTCCATTCACAGCAGCCAATAAACTCCTTTTGTGTTTAAACTACATTGCATTTCTGACATTTTTGACTGAAGGAGACCTTACTCCCATGTGGGTTGTCAAAGATAAGTTTAGAAAGTAGATGCGGTTGTGTTAAAGTGATCTCTGAATTCTGGACAAAAAAAAGTTTTGGACTTAGTTTTAAAGGCTACAAGGTGAGCCACTTAAATTAGGAAGCTGGTAAGGTGGAATAATGCAGAAAGAAAACAAGATATAACTTCTAGCCTTACCACTTCTGGTAACATGGTTGTTGTTAAGTGCCATTGAGGCAGGTCCAACTCATAGCAATCCTTATAGGGAATTCCATGGCTGATTATTTTAGGATTATTTTGAGAGTGGATTGCCATGTCCTTCTCCCTTTTTTGTAGTGCTGGGGATTGAACCCATGTCCTCAGAGAGTGCAGAGCAGCACTCTACCCACTGAGCTAAACCCCAGCCCTCTGGGTAATGTGGCCACATGCAAATTCTGACCCATTCTTTTCTTATCTGCAACATGAAAGTAATTCCATGTACCTTGCTGGATGGTTGTGTGTAGCCGCCAAGTTCCACTACAAATTCAAGAGATGGACAGCCAAGAATGTTCATGAGCTTTGTCAGAGAGCTGCTAAGGCTCTCTCCTAGCTTCCTTATATCTAAACTTTATTTCTTAGTAACAAATTACAGAACAGAAAAAAATGTATGAACTTTTTTAACCTGGTCATTGTTTCTCTAATCTCTTCCTCTTAACAATCAGAGGTAAAATTAGGGCAAGGAAGACTCTCTGGACATTGCTTCTAAATCCTAAGAGATAATTGAAAAGTGGCCTTCCAGGAGCCAGGACATCAGTTAGAGTTTTCGGAAACTCATTTTACTGCATGCACCAGCAAGCCTTTGTGATGTCTAACAAAGGACACAGTGAACAGGTGGGCATCTTGGCCTTTCCAGGCAGCCCTGCCTCTCCTGATGGCTTCTCCATGACTGTGCCTGTCTTAGGTTGTCTCTCTGCTTATGAGAGATCGTACCCGTCATCAGCAATCAGCCCTCCTGAGAGCCAAACAGGGTGAAGGGAGATGAGTTCACTGTAACATATTTGAGGGTGGCGCATTTAGAGGTAAGACCTGCTGGCCTCTCTACGACTGTGCCTGCCTTAGGTTGTCCCTCTGCTTATGAGAGATCTTACCCATCATTAGCAATCAGCCTTCCTGAGAGCCAAACACGGTGAAGGGAGATATATTCATTGTAACATATTTGGGGGTTCATCATTTAGAGATGACAGTTGTGAGGAATAAGTTAAATAATAGCCTAAGTATCTAATGCCTCCAGCTATACCACTGTGGGGTCCCATCCCGTCAGATCTTGGAAACTAAGTAGGGTTGGACCTGGTTAATTCTTGGATGGGAGACTGCCTGGGAACACCAGGTGCTGTAGGCTTGGGAGAAGGACCCAGTAACCCATTCCCCCCAAAAACAATCAGCCATTGATAACCCTATGAATAGCAGAGAAGCATTGATAATAGTGTTTTTTCTGTTGTACATAGGGTCGTTATGAGTTGGATACCGACTCAACAGCACCTAACAACAATAAGAAGAAGTATATTACAATGTCTAATACATTGTGGGTATAGTAGCTCCTCTGCTAGTGATAATCATAGTGATAATAGAGAAAGAAGAGGAGGAGGTGGTGGGAGAGAGAAAGGGGCAATGGAGAATCCGAGGGGCATTAGGGAAGGAGGAGAAGGAGAATGGAACAGCTATTCTAGAGCAGGCTAGGGGCAGAGCTGGCTGGTGTAACAGGGAGCAGACATAACTAAGGAAGGATGGGTATGAGCTGTGGCACATTGCTAGGATTGCATGGAGTTTGGAAAGGGGAAATGAGTTCTTGCACAAGGTTAAAATGTCCATTGAGTTGACTGATCATTGAACTTTTTCATTATTTGCAACCACACCACCAAAAATAGGAAGAACAGCTGTATGTCTATGTGGGAGAAGCAGCTACAGCTTCTACTGAATATTCTTCATATCCAGTGCCAGCTACACAATATGTGAGGCTTCATGAAAAATGAAAATTGAGAGTCCCTTGTTCAACACCAGGATAAGTTTTCCTTTCCCCTGTAGTCTATTTCTTCACCTGTCCTGATGTGTTTTATTGTTATTACTATTTGTTATTTGTTGTCATGTTATTTTACACATGTGATTGCAAAGCCCCAGGTGTGTGGAGGTCTGCTCTGTAACTTGGCCCACAGTGAGTACATGGCCAACTTGGATCCTTCTCACACTGTGCCCAGGACTCACGCCAGGAGCAGAGAGCAGCAGTGTACCTGGGGCAGGGGTAGAGGAACAGGCAGCTAAGAACTGGTTCTGGAGACAGAGAAGTGTGGCAGGTGGGATTGTGGGAAAGTCAAGTTTCCAAGACTGCAGTGTATTGCCTCCTTGGACTCCAATTAGGAAATACAAATTCAAAGATCACTAGACCCAAGTGTTTTGTCCCCTTCCATGATATTTAATTTTGTGTCTTAACTTGACTGAGTTACAGGGTGCCCAGCTATTTGGTCAGATGACTTCCCAAGTGTTTCTGTGTAGGTGTTTCTGATGATATTAACATTTAAATTATTAGACTGAATATAGCAGATTGCCCATGCTAATGTGGACGGGCCTCACCCAGTCAGTTGAAAGCCTGGGTAGAATAGAAAGATAGGCCTTCCCTTGAGTAAGATACAGGTTTTCCTGTCTTCAGATTCAAACTGAAACAATATCTCTTCCTGGGGCTTGAGCCTACTGGCCTTTGTAGTGGAATTGCATCATTGCTTTCCTGTATCTGCAGCTTACCAACTCACCCTGTAGATTTTAGGACTTTCCAGCCTCTATAAGTCAACTCCTTATAATAAAATCTTCACACACACACCCACACACACACACCCTATTGGATGTGATTCTTTGACATACTCTAATACCCTTTCTGAATGCAGGGCCTTGTTTGACTGTACTTGTCAAACATCCCTGTTCGTATTTTCCCTTTCTTTCCAGCACATCTCATAAAAACAGAGAGAGAGAGAGAGAGAGAGAGAGAGAGAGAGAGATTATTGGAAGAACAAGTGTGCTGTTGTTTATGAGCTATCAATCTCTTGCTGTCACTATAAAGCATACATAAATTTTTTTATATACAGTAATAAAAGTATAGACCCATAAGATTGCTTACAAATTTCCAGTGTCTTAAGGTTACCTATTGAAACCTATTGATTTAGAAACATATTAATTTTATATGCTAAATGGTGAGAATGAGCTGGATGTGGTGGCACACACCTGGAATCCCAGCATTCAGGAGGTTTAGGCAGGAGGATCATGAGTTCCAGGCCAGCCTGGGCTACATAGTGAGACCCTCTCTCAAAACATCAATCAATCAATCAATCAATACATTAAAAATAATGATGAGAGTGCAGAAATACTACTAGCTGAATCAATGTCCTTCCCTTGGACATTTAGCTCAGCTCTTCACCTGCATTCCGTCAATGGTACATCTCGTTCTGCAGGACCATAGGATCTTACCCCAAATCCTGGGGCCACATATTAGAATTTAGAATTACTTTGGAGTTTTAAAAGGTAATTCATGTGTGTACTGAATATTTCTTACATTCCCAACAGACTTTGGAGCAGCATTCTGTACTAAAAGATACAATTATTTCTGTAGCAAAACATGTGTTTATGCTCTTTAGCCAAAGACCATAAATAGCCTCATGTCAGTCTAGTTAAGTTTTGATTTCAGATAAATTCAGGTTAGGTCAGATTTTGCTGCCAATTTAGTTACAAAAACTCAGTTTGTAGAGCTTTCTGGAGGTTGGAAATTAGATTGGGGTTAGTGTACTTCCGGTTCCGGTTTGCATTGCTTGGCCTCCCTGACCATTCACATTCATCTTCCCGTGACAGTGCAGAGGAGGGAGAGGGGAAGGCCAGCTGGCTGGAGAGCAGCCTGTGATGCATGGATGTGTCAGGAAGGTCAGGAGGAAAGCTTGGGGTTAACTGTGCCATTGCCTTCCACACCCTTTGGCCAGATAACTGAGAAGTACTTGAGTCTAGAAAATGAATCAGAACTGAGGTGTAGGAGAGAAAAATCCTCACAGACCTCTCCCAGTGTTGTTCCTTCAGCTCTGCAGCACATCTAGGGAATTCCCTCCCAAGGTGCTGTCATGGTGGCTGCTACCACTTTGGGCTCTAACATGGGACAAACCCTGTAGCTCCTTAAGAAGTCTGTCAACCAAGGGGTTGGCTGTATTTAACCTCCAGAAAAGAGCCTCAGGAGACTGGTTACAGTATTCAGCCACATGAGAATCATTACCTTCAACTGCACATAGACATTTGATGGCCATGTCCATAGGTGACTCCCCATCCCATGGCCTTTAGAATCTCTTTAGCCTCACTCTTAAGATATATCAAGAGGCCTTATTGGCGTCTTGTGCCACCATCCTAGAACTTCTCAGATGTGTGTCCAATGCAGAAGGTTGTTTGAAGTCTTCTTTAGAAGATATAACTTCCAAGCGATAGAATGTTGCTCCTGTTAAAGGTAAAGGAGGATTTTGCCCACAGGATGCTTCTGTGAGGCAGTCCATTCTTTGTCCCGCTCTGGGCTGTTCCCATCTTCAAGACCCAGGACCAGTGCCACCTCCTCTATGGGACAAAGTCCTCCTGTGGTTGGAAGGGAAGCCTCTTATATTTTCTGTGCTGTCATGGAACTTTTTCTCTAAATGAGAATGTTCTTTCTAGAAGGCACTCATTTCTGCATCAAGAACTGCTCCCAGGCTGATATCTTAAATGGAGATAGATGTTGTTGTTGTTGTTGTTGTTGTTGTTAGGTGCCCTTGAGTCAAGGCCAACTCATAGCCACCCTATGCATAACAGAAGGAAACACTCATTCCCCCACACTGTGCCATGCCTGACAGTATGTCAGTGCTTCTCTGCTATTCATAGGGTTTTCAATGGCTGATTGTTTTGGGAGTGGGTTGCCAGGTCCTTCTCCATAGCCTGCATTAAATGCAGATAGACACTTAAAAATGTTTAATAAATGAATCATTTTGGACTTAAATTATTTTTATGGAAACTAGGTTAAAAATTCCTAATGATCTCATAGTTTTGTATTTTCCAGCAGATGCTCAACAAATACATTAAATTGTTCGATCAGTTAAATATTGAAGATTTTTTCTTTCTTTGTTATTAACATCTAGTTTTGGTATTGTTTGTTGATATGAATACTTGTGCAGTTAATTTTTCAGTCTTTGTTTCCTCATGAGTTCACTGAGAGAATGAAGTTGATCTTAAAAGATTTCTCTGATAAATTGTTTGTTGAAATTCAATTGGAAAGATATGTTGTACTTTTGAAAAGGATATTAGACTACTCATTAATGACTCAGCATCAGTCACTACTGATTGTGCAATGATAAAAGTAAAATTTAAAAGCAGGAAACTCCGAGAGGAGTCATTAAATTAGACTGTGAATGGAATGTATAAAAGATCAGGTCTTAGCAGTTTTCGAGGTCACAGCTGTCCTTAGGAACTTAACCAACCATGGTGTTCAGAACAATGGAATATGTAAAGGAATGCATGTTAAATTGGATCACATAAAACCAAGGCACTGAAACCCTGAAATTCAAGAAAGTGGCCTGCACAACTCCAGCTGTTAGAAAAAAAGGAAAGAGAGTCAAGCACAGCGGCACAGCAACTCCGGAGGTGGAGGCAGGAGGATGGCGAATTTGAGGCTAGAGGCAGCCTTTATAATTTAGCAAGACCCTGCCTCAAGACAAAAAATAAACAAGAGGCTGGTGGTGCAACTTAGTGGTAGGAGGCTTGTAAAATATGCCCAAGGGCCTGCCTTCAACCCCCAGTACCACACACAAAAATAACAATAACCAACAAAATTTAAAAAGAAGGAAAAGAGAGAGAAAGAAGAAATCTATTCATTTCCAGCAATGAGATCCCTCAGCATATTGAAATGCTAAGGCAGTAAATAATCTAAGGTTTGGGTTTGTTGACATCACGACACTTATTTGTCAGATATGTAGCAGTAGGCATTTAATTTGCAAGTAAGCTTGCCAGATAAAATATAGCACTTCAAGTTAAATTTGAATTTCAGATACATGACAAATACTTATTGTTAGCATAAGTGCGTCCAAAATATTTTATGAGTTTGCATCTCTGTTCTGATTCTGTGCCACTCGCTAATATCGTGATTCATTTGTTCACTTACCGATTCAACGTTGATTTACTGAGGTCTTACCGAATTCTAAGTTCTGTGGCTAGCATCAACCACAGAGGGATGAAGAAACAACATAATCCCTATACTTCAGTAGGCTGATCTAGACAAGTAAAAAATCAGTCACTGAACATGACACATACCATGATTCAGAGTTTATTCATTAGAGGGGCAATTGACCCACAGTTGAGTCAGAAAAAAAAAGACTCCTAGTGAGAGTGATAGTCGGATTAGACCAAAGGCAAAGAGGCTGAAGTGGACAGAGATTCTAATTAGAGAGTAGCTATCATGAAGGGAAAGCTTGCGGGAGAGGGAACATCATGGGACTTTTGATAAACTGAAGGCTGTAATAAAGTGTGGTCAAACCAGAGGCCACAAAGCCATGAGTGGCAGGAACACCCCAGGAAGGACATGGGTAGCCTGGTCAGGAAGGGCCTTGTGTGAGTCTGATGGAAACCCCGTTGAATGGCTCTTGTGGCAAATTGACATAGTGACATTGACAGCTGACTAGCCTCCCTCTGGCAGTGAAGGAGAGGATGGTATGGGAGAGAGGATAGTGCTGTGGGCTTGGGGATGGAGAGGAGGTAGAGGCAAGAGCTATACAGAGGCCACTCCAAAGCTGTCTTTTTCTTTGGGTGGGTGCACAACCTTTTTTCTTTTTTTCTTTTTCTAGTACTAGAGTGTTGAACTCAGGGCTTCTCACATACTTTGCAAGTAGTCTGCCACTGAGCTGCACCCCCAGCCCATTTTTTAACTTTTTTTTTTTTTTTTTTTTTTTTGAGACAGGATCTTGCTAAGCTGTGCAGATCGCCTCTGGCCTCAGAACTTGCGCTCTTCCTCCTTCAGCCTCCCAAGTCACTCAGATTACAGGTGTGCACCACAGCCCAGGGCTGGTAAAATCGTTAAGCCTCTCTCTGCCTTTGCCCTGATGCTACGTGTTACATAATGAGGCCCTGCTGCCTTAGCCTGCCAGGGCCGGTTTGCCTTTCTCACTACAGTGAAGCCATTTCAACTAGAAAGTAATGGGTGCTTCCTAAGGGAACGGTAAACCAGTTGTGTGTAAGTCTTTGCATCAATATATTTAACAAAGCGTACATAACTTACCCATAGTGTGGTTTGGGTTGGCCTGGTGTTATGGTCTGAATTGAGAATGTCCCCCAAAGGTCCTGTGTTTGAATGGTAGATCACCAGGTGGCGGTGCTGTTTGGGAGGCTGTGGAACTTGGGGAGGTGCAACCTAGTTTGCAGAAGTGGGGCCCTGTTGGTGGGGGGGAACCTTTGGGAGTTGTACCTGGACGCTGGGTCTGGCTGGTCTCGCTGCTTTCTGATGCCATAATGTGAAGAATTCCTTTGCCACAGGTGCTGCCGCCAGCTGCTCTGCCACGCCTTCCCCCTCCCCCCACACCATGCACTGCAGTCCTTTCAGCTATGAGTCATGAATGAACCTTTCTTCCCCTAAAGTTGCTTCCCTCAGGTATTTTGCTACAACAATGCACAATCTGAGTAAACATCCCGGGAGCTCCTGGAGAACCAGCTCAGAAAGCAGTAAGCACTTCACTAGGACTAAAATCAGAACTGTTCCTTGCTTGACCAGCTGCCTATGCATGTCATCAACTATATAAACTATCTATGCAGAGAGTTCTTTTAGCAGAGGAATTTGTTTTAATTTTTTTACAGAGATGGACCAGGCCCAGCCATGATGAAAACAACAATTCAAAAAGGAAGCCAGAGAGAGAAGTCAATGGTATAAACGGGAATCAAGACTAGTGATAAGCAAGAAAAAAAACAATAAAACAAAACAACAACAAAAACAATGTCACTCACTAAAGCAAGAAAGAAAACACAAATTTTTAAATTTTTTCCCCTTTATTGGTAAGTGTTGGTGGGGTACAGAGTAATACAACATTGGCTATTTCCATTATGTAAATATTACATCACTTTTGGTTACACTTTCATCAACTTACAAGGTGTATGGAACCTTTTGGGTAATATGTAGTAAAATTCATGTGCATATTTGGGTTATGGTCCCCTGTATTCCCCATGTACTCATGATGTTGCCTCATTTACGTTGAGATTATTCTTCCCCTTTATCCCTTTACATTGTTTCTCTACAACTACTCTTTATTGCAAGATGACTATGTACTATGTCCTATTTTAGGACAGCATATACATTATCTCATTTAAATCTCACAAATGTACTGAGGAATTCATCATTTTTCCCATTTTAAAGATGAGGAAAATTGGATCGGTACACTTAAGTAACCATGAAGGTTATACAGTTTGTAAGCCCTTGTGCCAGAATTCGCATCCCAAAGTCTCTGCTTCTACAGGATGATTGTACTGCTCAGTGTCTCTGGTGTGGTAAAAAGGAAAAGTGATCTTTCTCATGAAGGGCTGATTAAGTGCTTCTGAAGCAACAGCTTTCTGTACTGAATAGGACAACAAGGACAACTCAGGTTATTGTTAGGTGCCTTTGAGTTGGGTCCAACTCATAGCAACCCTGTGTACAACAGAAAGAAACACTCCCTGACACTGGGCCATGCCTGGCACTTTGTCAGTTCTTCTCTGTTGTTCACAGGGTTTTCAGTGGCTGATTGTTTCAGGATTGTATGGAGAGTGGGATGCTGGGTCTTTCTTCCATTTTTTTCAGTGCTGGGGATTGAACCCAGGGCCTCACAATGCGCAGAGCCAGCACTCCACCAACTGAGCCAAACCCCAACCCCAGGACAACTCATAGGCACCATTAAGTCTGTAGAACAATAGGAACTTCCTGATGGTGGGTACAAAAGCATTCATGTATACATCGGACAAGGCAAAGAGAGACAGGTTTACAGTTTGTGGAGAATTTATTGAAGATTCAATCCATCCATCTATTACTTCTTAGTTCTCTTGAGTTAGATAATGACAGAAGATTTATCTAAAATTATGGATAGCTGATTGGTAACTATTCAGAAAGAAGCAACATTCATTTCGAGTCAACACTAGGAGCTACATCCACTAGGAAACTGACTAATCTCATTTTCATCTGTAGACAATTCTGCTGGAATGCCATAGAAATACTCCATCTTGATTTCATCAAGGCTCTTAGAAAAACGCTTCATTATATCATTGTGAACCAGTGGGAGAATGACAAACCAAATATTATTTCAATTTCCAAGAGCTGTAGGGACTTAACCATACCCTGAAAGGACCAGTGTTGACTTGAGGTTCTTCAGTGATATTCTACAAGGCACTCCATTTAGGCCTGTCTTTTTAAATCTATTTTTCCAATGTATTTTCAATGTATTTTTGAAAACTTGTAGCTTATCTTCTAGGCTTCAGATTCACAAGGAAATGATTGCTGGAAATCTTCATGTGAATGTCCAAAATGACTCAATCAAACAGGTCCAAATTTGAGCTCATTTTCTTTCTTCAGGCTTGCTTATGTCTCCCCATCCAAACCCAAGTAATGAATTGCCAAATTAGTGTGGAGTCTTTGTTGGAGGTGCCTGAAATCAACTTGAACTAGTTTAGGCAACAAAGGGCATATCTTGCCTCATGAAATCCAAGAAAATGTGTAATCAAATTGCAGGAGGATAGGGATGCTTATACACCCCAAGCAACAGTGGGAGCTAGGGTCTCAAACATTATCAGGACTCTCCATTTCTCCTTGCTTATTGGCTTAGTTTTCTTTTACTTCAGACTGACTTTTACATGGTGTAAAACATGGTGGCTGAGCTCCATTATTTTGTATCTGGAAAACTCTACCCCTTAAGGAGCACTCACTGCAGCTTACTTTGGTTCCAAGTTCGACAATCTGGAGAAGGACCCTGACTGGCTTTGTTTGACTCAGCTGCCTCCCTTGTATACACTACCTGTAGCCAGGAGGGTGATTCTGCAATTGTCACAGTTGAGACATCTTCTTGCATCAATCTGTTAGGGCATAGGCCTAGAATTACAGGAAAAATAGTGAGAGGTCCCTTTAAGTAAGTTGTTTAGAAGTTTTCAGAAGGGAAGGTGTGATTTTTTTCGGTGAAGTATGAAGAGATGTTGTAGCTAGACAATGCCATGGGAGTTTACCGCATCATAACAAAGCCATACACCCAAATGAGCCAGGATCAACCTAGACTCCTTTCCCTCTCAAAGTCCCTCAGCCAACTGGCTGTCAAATCCCCAAGTGTGTCACATTGGTGCCTTCCTGTTTTTTACAACTATGTTCCACCTCCCTACTTTATTTTGCTTTCGTGTTGTTCTTTGGTGCTAGGGATGGAATCAGGGCCTTGCGCATGCTAAGCACATTCACAACACTGGGCCCCACCCCAGTCCCATTGCCCCAGTGCAGATCCCCCAGCTCTTACCTGAGCAGTTGGTGGTGCTTCTGCACATGGGCACTGACTTCTGTTTTCATTGCCCTCCATGTTACCGTTAAGATGAGCTTCTCAAAGCATAGGGCTGGTCATGACTAAGATCCTTCCAAGGTTCTCCATTACCTGAGGGTGCCCCATCTCATCTGCACACAATTCCTCACTTATTTCTATTCCACGATTTCAACTTGGAAATTTACTTCTATGGCTCATCAAGCAAATACAGGAGTGTCTTCTCAGTGGTAGGACTGTATGTAATTCTAAAGCCCTCCCTCTTTACCTGTGGATGGGGAAGCTCCAGAGTCCAGCCCTACTTCGTTTTTACAGCTGAGACACTGGGTCCCAGTAAAGTTCCTTTGCCCATGTTATGGTGGACATCAGCCCAAGTCCTGTGATTCCCCAATTCCTATGGAGCAAGAAGTGAGAGCAGATCTCAAAAGCAAAAGGTGAAGAAGCATTGGGAACACAGTCCCAGGGAGAAAAGATACAGGAGAGGAGGAGGATGTGCTCTCTTTCTCCTACATCTCCTCCATCTAAAAGTGTTAAATTCAATTTAAGAGCTGACCAAGGCCGGAGGAGAGGGACCAGCCACTACAAAGGGCAGTGGAGAAATAAAGAAAAGGAGTGAGAAGCAGCTTAAGAAGTCCTCTCAGAAGAGGAGTGGATCCAGGCCCAGGAACCAAGGGCCCAGATGGTTTTAATGACCAAACTCTGTATCATTCCTTTCATTGATTGCAGCAAGAGCTGCCCCCACGGAAGGGCCGTGTCCTGCTGGTGGTCTCCTCATAGGCTCTCATTGCCCCAGTTGATACCGTCTGAGGCTGGACACTTTCCCATCTCCTAAATCTCACTCCCCATAAACAATCAGCCACTGAAAACTCTATGAAAAGCAGAGAAGCACTGACAATAGTGTCTCAGTGTTTTGTCTGTTGTACATAGGGTTGCTATGAGTTGGACACCGACTTGACAGTACCTAACAACAACAACAAACCTCACACCAGGAGGCCTGTGACCCACTCCTGCTACTGCTCCAGAGGGCAGGACTGTGTGTGGGTTTATAAAGTGTCTCCCTTTGGTCTCCTTGGGTCTTGTCCCTCATTTCCTTTAAAATGTAATTCACATTAGAATATGATTTCTAGATTATCTCAACCTTCTTGATACAGCAAAGAATTGTCAACATTTGTGAGAAATACAGAGAGACCAACCAATGTGTGGCCAAAAAGAATACTTAGACTGTATTTGACTCTAAGGAAAATGGGAAAATTCATCTTGAAATAATTTCTTCTTGTTTCCCTTTCCCAAGCAAATGTGGATTCTTGAGAGATCCTAATGTTGTAATGTTGGGGTTACCTACACATAAGAAAAAGATTAAAAGGTTAGCCCCGAAGAGCAAGGCAGAAAAAGTAACTCTAGGGGTTCTGAAGTGAATCACTGTCCAAATGCTGTTTCTAACCCTCAAGTTAACACCAGCATCATGAGATTCCAGACTGTGTTCTTCTTTTTGTTAGTTTGGAAAGAATGACTAATCCCTGTATACTATTCTTGGACTGTTATTTTGGCCAATTTAGGAAGAACAGACTAATACTAATAATATCTAACATTTATAGAGTGCTCACAGTTTACAAAGCCTCTGTCCATTTAATCATTACAGCAATTCCCACATGGAGTGATTTGCTCTGGCTCACCCGTAGCTAAGTCACAGAGCTAGGCTGTAAACCCAGGTCCTCTGAGTCCAACCTTCAGAAATAACCACACTTGGCTGGATAAGCCATGGTAGCTACTGTAACTAATAATCTCCATATTTTCATGGCATGGCACAGTAAAATTTTCTTCTCACCCTTGTGACAGCACTGTGGGTTGGTGGGGCTGGGGATTCTGTTCCAGGCAGTCACGTAGAAGCTCATGTTCGTTCTCCTTGTGCAGCAGTATCTTCCACAGGTGGCCTCCAGTACTGCTAGAGCCTGGGAGTGAGTAGAGGGTAACTCCTGGGAGGTTTGTATGGACCATACCAGGAAGTGGATGGCATCACTTCCGCCCACGTCCATTTTCCAGAATGCAATCTCAGCAAGGGCGGTTGTGATATCAATCTGTAGTTTGTCCAGATCCACGAGCCTTGGGAAGACAGATTTGGGAGCTTTCTCCCTTAGGACTTGGTATCTCAGGCTTCCATGATGTCCCTTCTGCTCAGGAGGCTGTGTTGAACACCATTGGAAGTTCTTTTTTTCCTTTCCCTCCACCTGCCTTTTGCACTTCTTGGCACCTAGAACTCTGGATTACTGCTCCTTCCTTCACGCTTTTCTCAGAGACCACTTTGAGATCTATTAATGTTTCTGACCCAACAGCACCTAACAACAAACAACAATATTTTTTTCCTACTGTCTTTCTCTTGTCCCTGTGTATTTTATTTCTCTTCCCCATTGGAGGCATAAACTTTCTTTTCTTTTCTTTTTTTTTTTTCTTTTTGTAGTACTGAGGGCTGAACCCAGGGCCTCCCACTTGCATGCTTTGCAAGTCCTGTACCACTGAGCTGCACCCCCAGCCCATTTTTCTTTTTGTTTTTCTTTTTTTTTACTATTTGAGACAGCGTCTCACTAAATTACGTAGACTGCCTCTGATCTCGAACTTGCAATCCTCCTGCCTCTGCCTCCTGAGTTGCTGGAATTACAGGCATGCACCACTGTGCCCACCCCAGCATAAACTTTCTGAAAGCACAGCACACTGGAGTTATATTCCCTGTATCTTCCTTTACCAACCGTTTACTTTCATCCAAATAAACTTCATTCTGCCAACATTTGGAGCATTGTTATGAACAAGGTGCTGTGCTTAGTGCCATTGAGGGAAACAAAGAGGAATGGGGCTAAATGTCAGAAGACACCATCACAAATGTAGAAATAGGGCTGGGTATGGGGGCGAATTCCTGTGATCCTAGCACTTGGGAGGCAGAGGCAGGAGGATCATGAGTTCTAGGCCAGCCTGGGCTACAGAGACAGTCCCAGCCCCGCAAAGTAGAAATACAGTACTATGGAAACATAGTGGAAAGACATGGATTCTGAATTGAGGGGAAGGGGCCTGGAAAAGGCTTCACTGAAGAAATAATAATCATAATAAAAGTTGTTGTTTTTGTTAGGTGCCGTTGGGTTGTGTCCGACTCATAGGGATCCTCATAGGATTTTTGATAGCTGATTGTTTTGGGATTGCCTCTGGAGTGGATTGCCATGTCCTTCTCCCATTTTTGAGGTGCTGGGAATTGAACTTGGGACCTCAGAGACTGCAGAGTGGTGCTCTACCAACTGAACTAAATCCCAGTCCCATAATAATAAAAGTAGTGACAGTTGTTGAACTTTTACTTTATTCTAAGTGGTGTGTTAAAGTGTTTTACACATTCATTCCATGTTATTCTCAAACAACCTTATGAGATGGTACTAATATCACTCCCATTACCCAGATTAGCACAGACATGGGAGAAGCTGCTGGGAAGGACATTCGTTGAACAACCAGGGAAATATCTCTCTCATGTTGTTGTTGTTGTTGTTGTTGTTAGGTGCCGTCGAGTCGGTATCCGACTCATAGCAACCCTCATAGGGTTTTCAATGGCTGAGTGCTTCGGGATTGCCTTGGGAGTGGATTGCCAGGCTCTTCTCCCATTTTCACAGTGCTGGGAATTGAACTCGGGTCCTCAGAGACTGCAGCGCAGCGCTCTACCCACTGAGCTAAATCCCAGCCCCAATCTCTCTCATAGGAATGCTAAATTTCCTGATTTTGACAATTGTTTTATGGTATGTATGTAAGATAATGTCGTTGTTCAAAGGAAATTCACTCTAAAGTGTTTAGGAATAAAAAAGCATGATATCTTTAAACTTTTCTGAAACTTTTTCTGAAACTTTTCTTTAAACTTTTTCTGAAACACTGTAGGAAACAGTAAGATACCCTTAAACTTTTTCTGCAACATTTCAGGAAACAGTAATACCTGTGTCTGGAAAGAAAGAAAGAGAGAGAGAGAAAAAGAGAGAGAGAGAGAGGAAGAGAGAGAGAGAGAATATGAATGAATGAGAATAAAAACAGTCATGTGATAAAATGTTAATGGATGTGAGCTTGTGCTAACATAACATAATACCATAGATTTAGTAGATTTTTTTTTTTTTTTTTTTTGGCAGTACTAGGGGTTGAACCCAGGGCCTCATGCTTGCATGCTTTGCACGTGTTGTACCACTGAGGTGCACCCCCAGCCCATTTTATTTTTTTTACTTTTTCAAGACAAGGTCTCGCTAAATTATGCAGACTGCCTCTGGTCTTAAACTTGTGATCCTCTTGCCTCTGCCTCCAGAGCTGCCACATCTGGCTGATTTGGCAGCTTCTTAAACAATAGCCATTTACTTTCCACAGTTCTAAAGGATGGGCATTCAAGGTTAAGCTGTCAGCCGATGAGGTTCTAGTAAGGGCTCTCCCTCTGGCTTGTAGATGGCTGTCTTCTCACTGTGTTCACGCATATAGGGAGGTTGGGCAAGCTTTCTGCTCTCCTCCTGCATCTCCTCCTTTTCTTCTCCTTCTTGCCTTTCTTTCGCTGGAAGGGTGTTAGGTCTGGCTTCTTCTTTTTCAGAGTAGCACAGGTTGGATCAGAATTCACTATGTAGCCCAGGCTGACCTTGGACTTAGGATGCTTCTGCCTCAGGCTCCTGAATGCTGAAGTTACAGGCATGTGCCACCACACTCAGCCTTTCTGGTGTCTTCTTATAAGGACACAAATCTTGTCCTAAAGGCCCCAACCTCACGGCTTCATTTAAACTGAATTACCTCCCAGAGGCATCACTTCAAAAACCATCCTACTGGGGGTTGGGGCTTCAATGTATGAATTTTGTGGGGACAAAGTTCAGTCCATAGCAGTGACAGGCAGGTGTACTGGAGGTTTTGTACCACTCTGGCAACTTTCTGTAAGTTTGGAATTATTTCAAAATAAGATGAAAAAAGAAGGAAAACTGGCACAGTTGTTAGGGCACCTGCTCAGCTCTCACAGCTGGGAAATGGTCTCCTCTCTTCTCAGGAACCCACTTTTTTAGCCACTGTATAAACAGGTGCTGGGTGCTACTCATTTCCTTGGTAACTGTCAGTCTCTACCACCCTGCAGTTGATAGGGACCAGTGAGGTCCGCACCCTGGGCTGGACGCCCCCACTCTGCACCCCCATCCCCCAAGCAAGCAGACCTTCCTCCACATTGTCTTTTCTTCCACTGCCTCTGAATTTGGTGAGATGTCCTGCTGCAGCGCATTTATCAGCGAGGAGAAATGGAAGGATACAGCCGGTGGTGCAGGGCAGTTTCTGCAGGGAGGTCCACCTGTGAGGTGAACTTGGATCAACTGGAAGCAGAAGGCAGGCTTTCTCTCTCCTCCCTCTTTCGTCTGGACGGCTCTAATGTGCGAGGAGCTCTGTGGACTCAGCAGATACCTGAGTGACAACTCATTTCCACATAGTAAAATACCAGATCATATTGCTTCACATCTTTCATTGCCTCACTTCACATTTTCCCCATCCCAGCTGCCTTGGGCTTGCACACCCCAAATGAAGCATCGGCACTTTAATCCTTGCCTCAGGCTCTGCTCTCTACAGAGTACAAGTACAAAAAAATGTCTGCTATACTTTCCCTAATCTGAGTTGGGTTCTGAAAGTAGAGCATATTTTGAGAGACAGACTGTTGAAGGAAAAGTACTACAGGTAGGAATGGCTTTAGGTAAAGCATGAAGGGTAATAAGATTGCAAATAGCTTGTTAAGATTGTAGCATGGGGTGAGTAGGTTGTATTGGGGATGATGGGGATGATTTTAACCTGTAATAAAGGATGATTACCTTGAACGTTGGCTGTAGAATTTACACATCATTCTGTAGGCATTATGAGCCACGAGGACATTTAGAGATGGGATGGATAAAATGATGATGATGGCGGTAGTAGTTTTGTAAATAAAAACTAATGTTTATTAAGAACTTACTATTTGCTAGCCTATAGCTGTGCCACTGTGGTGTCCAATTCCATCAGAATTCAGAAGCTAAGCAGGGTCGGTTAGTACTTGGATGGGAGACTGCCTGGGAATACCAAGTGCTATAGGCTTGGAAGAAGGACCCGACAACCCACTCCCCATAAGCCAAAAAACAAACAAAACCCCCAAAACAATTAGCCTTTGAAAACCCTATAAATAGTAGAGGAGCCCTAACAATACTATTTTGCTGGTTGTACATAGGGTAGCTATGAATCAGATACCGACTTGATAGCACCTAACAATAGCAACTTGCTAAGCTTTG
Source organism: Pedetes capensis (assembly GCA_007922755.1). NCBI lineage: Eukaryota > Metazoa > Chordata > Mammalia > Rodentia > Pedetidae > Pedetes > Pedetes capensis. Next base: position 24,784 of record VMDO01023705.1, read on the forward strand.
CACTACTTTTCATAAATTATTTTATTTAATCCTAATTATATTCCTATTAAATGGGTTCTGTTATTATTCTGTGATGCTTAGGAAGGCTTAGTAAATTTACTGACAATCACACAGATTTTGAATCCAGGAATGTCATGCTCTTTGCTACCAGAACTCTGAAAAGGAACATAATTGTGAGAGAAGCGGGAAGGACCAATTGGTGATGAAAGACATTAGAAGCAGGCCTGTTCAGACTTGAAAACTTTGCCAGCTTTTCCAAAAGAGACAGAAGTGTGAATCACAGCTTTACTTTTCCTTATATATTGAGCATAATTTGTTCATTCAAGATAATAGTTACAGCATGACAGGAACTTATTTAAAGCTGGGGATTGGGCCCTGAATAGAGCAGATTTTCCTGCCCTCACCAAACTTGCAGATTAATAGGGGAGACAGAGATTAATTGAAGAACCATGAGTGTATTAAGCATGATGGCTGAACAGGATATACTCCTGGGGGAATGATCTGGTTTGGCAAACATGGATCCCATCACAGGAAATGATCCCTCAACTTAGAATCTAGGCATCTCATGAGAAATGGCCAAGCCATAGGAACACAGCACGTTCTATTATCTTTTTTTTTTGCAATGAACTTCAAGGCTCTATTCTGCAACATGAAGGGGCACACCTTTTCTTGTCCACTCCTAATTCTATTATCTTTTGAATCTTGTTGTTGTTGTTAGGTACTGTCAAGTCGGTGTCTGACTCATCAAGACCCTATGTACAACAGGTGAAACAGTATTGTTAGTGCTTCTCTGCTATTCATTGGGTTTTCAATGGCTGATTGATTTTTGGGAGTGGGTTTCTGGGTCCTTTTCCCACTTTTGAATCTTAGCAAGTTCATAACTAAGCTCTCGGGTGTTTCCCTCCACTCAAATCTCCTCCTCTAGCCATTCTCATCTCAAGTAATGGAAACCCCATCCTCCCAGTTGTCTCAGGCCAAGCATCACGGTTATCTTTGATTCCTCTCTTTCTCTATCCAGATGGAATCCCATAGCACATGCTTCTGCCTTCGTCTCCAAAATGCATGCTGTGTCCCATCGCGTCTCACCCCCACAATGGCTAGCATCCCAGCCCAAGCCACCACCCCTTTGTGGGTCTGCTGCACTGGACTTTTTTGTCATTAATTTGTGGTGCTGGGGTGCAACCCAGGGCCTCACGCCTGCCAGGCAGGTGCTCCACCATGCAGCAGCACCCAGCCTGGCACTGGCCTTCTTGACCCATCTCTTCACATCCACCCTGGCTCTCCTACAATGATGGAATGGCATTCCTGTTAGGATGTGAGGCACATCATGCCCCTTCCTTCCGTGGAGCCTTCCAACAGCTTCCCACCTCATTCAGGGGAAAATCAAAAAGTAGACAATGACCACCAAGGCACTGTTTGACCCTAGGCCCTGCCCTAACCTCTCTCCTCATTTCCTGGTGCTCTTCTGCAACAATTCTCCCCCTGCCCTTCCCACTGGCCTGCTGTTCCTTAAACACCCCAGGCTTATTCTCCCAGCATAGCCTCTGTACTTCCTACTCCCCCTGCCTGGACTTCCCCTCTTCAGCTGCTGCTTCCTACAGGGACCCCATTGTCCTAGTTTAGGCTGCTCTAACAAAGTACCATAGCATGCAGCTATACCACTGTGGCCTCCGATCCTGTCAGATCTCGGAAGCTAAGCAGGGTCAGGCCTGGTTAGTACTTGGATGGGAGACCGCCTGGGAACACCAGGTACTGTAGGCTTGGGAGAAGGACCTGGCAACTCACTCCCAAAAACCAATCAGCCATTGAAAACCCTATGAACAGCAGAGAAGCACTAACAATACTGTTTCACCTATCGTAGGTAGGGTTGCTATGAGTCAGACATTGACTCATTGGCACCTAACAACAACAACAAAGTACCATAAACTGAGTGGCTTATAAACAATAGAAATATATTACTCAGAGTCCTGGAGAAGGCAAGGGCCCACATGGTTCAAGGATAGCTGTCTTCTCTCTGCATCATCACAGGGTAGATGAGGGAAGGAACTGTTTGAGAGTCCTTTTCATAAGGGCACAAATCCCATTAGTGAGAGCTACACCCTCTTTGAGGGCTGGGATTTAGCTCAGTTGGTAGAGCACTGCACTGCAGTCTCTAAGGTCCCGAGTTCAATTCCCAGCACCACAAAAATGGGAGAAGGACCTGGCAATCCATTCCCAAGGCAATCCCAAAACAGTCAGCCATTGAAAACTATGAGGGTTGCTATGAGTTGGATACTGACTCAACACCTAAGAACACCACTTAACAGCACCTAACAACAACAGCAAACATCCTCTGTGGGCTGGGATTTGGCTCAGTTGGTAGAGTGGTGTTCTGCAGTCTCTGAGGTCCTGAGTTCAATTCCCAGCACTGCAAAAATGGGAGAAGGACGTGGCAATCCACTCCCTAGGCAATCCTGAAACAGTCAGCCATTGAAAACCCTATGAGGGTTGCTATGAGTCAGACACGGCCTGCAGCCGTAGCCCTGTGGCATCCGATCTCGTCAGATCTCTGAAGCTAAGCAGGGTCAGGCCTTGTTAGTACTTGGATGGGAGACTGCCTGGGAACACCAGATACTGTAGGCTTGGGAGACGGACCCCGCAACCCCCTTCCAAAAATCAATCTGCCGTTGAAAAACCTATGAATAGCAGAGAAGCAATGACAATACTGTTTCACCTGTTGTGTGTAGGGTTGCTATGAGTCAGATACCGACTAGACGGCACCTAACAACAACAAACATACCCTCTGTTGCCATTACTTCCCCTAATGGCCCACCTCCTGATACTGTTACCTGAGGTTATGACTTGAACATATGAATTCTGGGGGGAGCCACACAGACATCTGGACCATAATGCTCAGCTTCTAACGGACTAGTTGGTTCTTCTGTTTATGGTCTGCACCCCATCCCCACTAGAATGCAAGCTGTATTGTTTTCCCTTCTGTGATGATTTAGCATCCAGAACATGTGGTACCTGGTAGAAACCCGGTGAGAGACTGTTCTGTAAGTTACCTTTTTGGCGGTTGTGTTCTACAAGGTGCTCACTACTACATTTTTACATGAGAAAGATAGGATCCAGGGAGGGCGGGCCACTGAGGTTTCCTGGATGACAGCTACCTCTTGGGGGCACATTGTGATGGTGGGCAGATCACCAGCTGGAAGTCTTACCCCCTCCGCTGCTAGCCCCTTTGGAGACTGCCTCAGCTAACAAGTGTAGGCTCATCCAATGCCCCTTCCCGAGGAGCACCCCTAGAGATCAGCTGATGGGGAGCATAGAGGCTCTGCTTCTTGCTCAGTTCAAACAACTCTGAAGGCTCCCCACCTTCAGAACCCCACATGGGGCTGACCAGTACACACACACACACACACACACACACACACACACACACTCAGATTCCCTGTCTCCTGTCCTGTGATACCCAGAGCCACCTCATGACTCCTCCAGCAAGAAGGTCATCATTGGATGCAGGCCCTTAAGCCTCCAGAACTGTGAGCCAAATAAACCTCTTTTCTTCCTAATGTTAGCCTGCCACAAGTATCTTCTCATAGCAATGAAAGCTGGACTAGCACAAGTTCATAAGGGCCAAAAGATCATTCTCCTTGTGATTCACAAAATCAATGGCATTCCATTAATGAGGCAATATAAAACACATCCAAGCAGTTCTAAAGAAAGAGGTTGTTATCTCTGAGATAATTTTAGTGAGGTGAGTTATCTCTGAGGAATTTTAGTGCTGTGCCCAGGTAACACATATGCTTTTATCTGGGGCCTTGTGAAGATGATTTTTGCTCCTTTATGAGAATGCTGGGAAGGCTGTGGTCTTCCCAGTACCTTGACATCCAAAAATAATCAGGGTTAATGGAATCTAAGTTCCAGGAAGACTGGAGCAGGGAGGGGGGAAGTGAGGCACTTCCAGGGTTTTAAACATCCATCTGTGTTATTTCAACTCTTCAGGAGAAAATATTGAGATTTACTTCTTCAACACAAGTGAACAAAAATTTTGAAGCTATAAAGTTAAATACATTGTTTTTTCAAGACAGGGTCTCGCTGTGTACCCAGGCTGGCTTGAACTCATGATTCTCCTGCCTCTGAGTGCTGGAATCAGGTGTGTGTGCCACCATGCCTGGCTTCCTGCCTTCTTATTGACGCTGAATCTGGGGGACACAGGCGTGCATCCACTGAAAGTGTGCCCCACATTCCCATTCCAGTCCTTGTTTCCTGCAGTTGCTCCCAGAAAGCAACTGATAGGGGAACCTTACCCAAATACGCACATGAGTTTTACTACATATTAGTCAAAAGGTTCCATAAACCTTGTAAGTTGATAAAAGGGTAACTAAAAGTGATATAATAGTTGCATAATGGAAAAAGCAAATGCTATATTACTCTGTACCCTACCAGCATTTACCAATATGATGGAAAAAACAAACAAACAAACAAACAAATCTGAGCAGTTTTCAAACCATTGTAGATGTGTCCATAAGTCTGGTGCTGACAACACAAAGAATACCAGACACCTTAGACTCCGTGCTAACTCTGGAAACCTGTTCCTTCCTCCCTGTCCCCACTTTCAGAATCTCTTCCTCTTCTCTAAAGAGCTGGGCCCTTCCCAGCTCTGTGTTTTTGCTTCTTCCTCTTTCTCTCTTCCCTTAATTCCGCCCCTGCTTCCGGGACATCTGTCTACCAGCCTGTGGGCTCCATGTCTGCTCCAGGCAATCATTGCTTCTGCCTTGGCTCTCATGTAGCACCTTGTGTTTATCGCTTCTCTATCTTAATTTTTAAAGAATTACAACATTAAAAGATGCTTATGTAAAAACAAAACAAACAAAAAAACTGCCTGCAGCTGTACCACTGTGGCATCTGATCCTGTCAGATCTCAGAAGCCAAGTGGGGTGGAGCCTGGTTAGTACTTGGATGGTAGACTGCCTGGGAATACCAGGTGCTGTAGGCTTGGGAGAAGGACCCGACAATCCACTGCCCCAAAACAACAAGCCATTGAAAACCCTATGAATAGCAGAGAGGCATCAACAATCCTGTTTTGTCTGTTGTACACAGGGTTGCTATGAGTTGAACACCAACTCCACGGCACCTAAAAACAACAACCACAGCAATGTAAAAAAAAAAAGATGTAAAAACAAGTATATACATAAAAATGGCAAATAGAATCTTCTCTTGTGGTTGGATTCAGAAGCCATTTGTGGGATTGTGAGAACTCAGAGGTATTCATTGTTATTTTCTATATCTTTTTATACATGAACTATTTGATTAAACAGTGAGAATCTTTCCTTTTCTTTCCCAGGAAAAAAAATCTTTACCAGAAAAATCACTCACATTTCATTGTATGCTCATTTCTCTAGACCATTTGCCACATTTCCAAATCTATAAACACGCACATATACATCTGTGCGACTGTGTTTATACAAATGGAAAAACACCATACTTATTGTTCTCAGATTTTTCAAAAGTATTATGAACTTTTTTTTTTGTGGTACTTGGGGGTTGAACCCATGGCCTCACACGTGCATTGCAAATGCTCTACCCAGCTGCACCCCAGCCCATTTTTTATCTTTTATCTTGAGACAGGGCCTTGCTATATGACGCAGGCTGCCCCTTGCTTCAAACCTGTGATCTTCCTGCTTTTGCCTCCCTCGTCACTGGGATGACAGCTGTGTGCCACCTGACATGGCAGTGTTAGGCTTAGAGAAAACAGAGCAGTTACTACAGAGTTCCCAGTTAAAGATCCCCACTTACAATTTCCCTTATCATTATGACCTTGCTTTGGTGTGATGCATTGGTTACAACCCAGGAGCCAATATTGGCTCATTCTTTGTATTGTACATTTTATGAGTTTTGCCAAATGCAGTCATGTATGCATCATTTCAATATCACTCAATAGTTTCACCACCGTACAATTCCTCTGTGCTCAGCTGCTTCATCCCTTCCTTCTCCTCTGCCCCTGGCAACCACTGATCTTTTAAAGTCTCTTTAGTTTGGCCTTTCCAGAATGTCATATAGTTGGAGTCACACACTATGTAGCCTTTTCAGACTGGCTTCTTTCCCACTCAACAGTTTGCACTTAAAGCTCCTCCACATATTTTCATGGATATAATTCAGAGTTTAATTGACCTAGACGCGTTTTCATGGCCTTACATAAAGATGTTTTTCTCTTTAATGGCTGCACAAATACTTCATAGTGTGATTGCACAAGCGTCCTTATCTTTTTCGTTCCTGACAGGTGGGTTTGTCAGTTGTTAATTGTCTGGGTATCTTTCTCTCCCTCCAGACTTTGTACCCCTTAGCCTTAAAAATCACAGCCAATAAAGAGTGGTCTTTGCTTCTGGCCACAAAGATCTCCTTACCTAAGGAGAGGCTGATGGACTTGGAACAAGCAGAGGGAGGAGGAGGGAGGGAGTGGCAGGCGGG
>VMDO01023706.1:0-31109 GCA_007922755.1 Pedetes capensis
AAAACCTCACGCATACACGCTCCCACCCAGGTATAAAATCGCTTATAGTCAGGTGCGGTCGTATACACCTGCATTCCCAGCAGCTTGGGGGTGAAGGCAGGAGGATCGCAAGCCCAAGATCACAGGCAGCCTGCACAACCCAGAGAGACCCTGCGTCAAAAAGTAAAAATATGGGCTGGGGGCGCAGCGCAGCTTTCCGCCCACTTGGGAGACCACTTGGGAGAACCAAATCCTCTTGTGGGTGGGATGATATTCAACCCCCCCAGAGAGAGTCTGTAGTAGGTCTGTCATGCACGGCAATTGTGCTCGAAACTGTTCTTATTGTGTCTAATTGTCCCGCAAGACTCTGCCAGAAAGGAGCACTCTGTCAGCATGGTGCTCAGCCTCCTCCGCAGACCTCACCTTTCTCCACACTGCAGTGGGATGACTTAGGATCCCCTTTGGTGTGTCTGGGGTCCAGGCATATGTGTGCCCGTATGTCTGTGGAGATTGTGTCTGCATGACTGTCCTGCCACAACAGCAGAGAGGGAGCCGGGTTTCAGCTCTGGATGTGACAGGAGGGAGGGAGCGATTCCATGCTGACTCACCCGAAAACTTGCAGTTTGTGTCCCTCGGGCAGGGTGACAGTGTGATGTCAAGGTTGCATGCTGTGTTGGGTCTGGCTCCCGTGGGTGTGTGGGCAAAGTCCCCTCCGAGTCCCCAGGATTCTATCCTGCCGTCTGCGTGAAAGCGAAATGGCGGAATGGCAGTCCTGCTACTGACCTCTGTGTAATTCTTGCGAAGCCAAATGCTCGATTTCAGTGTCCATCCAGTTTCATCCTCTGTCTCCCAATCTAAACTATCACTGTTTCTATCTATTCGATGTGAGTTCTAAACCTCTCATCGAGGCTTCCCTTTACTCTGGGAGAGAAGGCGCATGTTATCTGTCCGCCATCTTGATTTTTCCATGAAATTCAAATATAATATTAGTTAATTAGATGAGTAAACAGGATTATTCACTTAGTATAATCAGGTTTTTATACACTACTTACATGTTTTACTCTTTAATACATATAATGTTTTATGTATTAAGATGAGTAATATTTTATATGAACACTTGTTGTTGTTGTTAGGTGCTTTCATGTCATGTCCGAATCATAGTGACCCCCATAAGGTTTTCAATGGCTGTTTCAGGAATGGCCCAGGACTGGATTGCCATGTCCTTCTCCCATTTTTGCAGTTCTGAGAATCAAACCCGGGTTCTCAGAGCTCTATCAACTGAGCTAAATCCTAGCTTTATATGAATACTAGATTCACTAATAATTGTGAATTGGTATAGTTTGGATGACAAAAGATCTTTGACTCTGAAAAAATAGTCTAATTGTCAGTATGATTGTATCATTTTCAGTGATTAATGATGGTGGCATTTGGTTCATAACGAAATTATATTACTTTGTATTTCTACAACATTCTTATTCTAAGAACTTCAAAGGATTTCTTTTTTTGTACCCTCCTGAAGTAGTGTGCAAGCATAATAATCTTTTTTTTTTTATAATGGTTAAAGTCATTAGCTACTTCATTAGAAAATTATGCACTCTTAAATAATTCTAATGGAAAAGCAGTCCAAATCAAATAATTTTGAACTTCTTGGGTGTTGAAAGTAAATTATATAAAGCCTCCACTGATTATTTATTAAATGTATTTGTTCCATTTAATCACAATATGTGAGCTTTGTTAAACTGAAAACTGAAAACATGTTTTGAAAGAAAGGCACTAATATTTATCCCAGAAAACTTAGAAATGAAATGCTGGCTAGTTTGTATGAAGAACTTGGGTTCTGTATAATATATTTCTGCATTAAGTAATTTTATATCCATACTTTTAAAAAGAATTCAATTATTTTCGTTTTGTTTTGTTTTTATCTTTTCCTTTTTTTTTTTTTTTTTTTTTTTGGTTGCAATACTAAGGGGTTGAACCCAGAGCCCTGTGCATGCTAAGCAAGCATTCTACCACTGAGTAGAATGGCTCCTTTTTATGTTTTATTTTGAAATGGAGTCTTGGTAAGTTGTGTAGGGTCTGTAGCCATAGCCCTGTGGTGTCCAATCAGATCTGAGAAGTTAAGCAGGGTAGGGCCTGGTTAGTTCTTAGATGGGAGTCTGCCTGGGAACACCAGGTGCTGTAGGTTTGGGAGAGGATCTGGCAAGCCACTCCCACAAATCAATCCACCATTGAAAACCCTATGAATAGCAGAGAAGCATTAACAATATTATTTTGCCTTCCTATTGTACGTAGGGTCACTATGAGTTGGTGGTACTTAACAACAAATTGTTTAGGATGCCTTTGGCTTCAAACTTGTAATGTTCTTGCCTCAGCCTCTCTAGTCACTAAGACTATAGATAAGAACAAGGGTGCTACACTTCCAACTATTTCTTTATCAGTACTGATACTGTATATTTACAATATGTCTCTGTGAACAACCATGAGTAATCTTTTACCAATTTTGATGACATAATACATAAATAAAACATAATTTTCCAAATCCTTTTCCAAATATGTTGCCAAAACAAAGAAGAAAGCAAATGAAAAGGGAAAGAAGTGATAAGAAATTAGAATTAAGAGAGAGGTGTTCCATAGTATATGATCCATATCAAAGTGTTACAAGAGAGAACTATATTGGTTAACTCAAAAATATGTTTGAAGATTTCTTGGTAATAGAATCAGAGTCAGTTAATAATTATGAGCTGAATTCATTTACCAAGAATGATTGGAGACTTTTTTTTTTTTTTGCATTAAATGGACCAGAAGAGATCTTGAAAAGGAATTAATTAACAGGAAAAAGGTAAAATTTAGGTAGAATTACAGGAAGGGATGAAAGAGGCTGCATCTTGGACATCAAGAGTAACAGGGTTGGGAAGTAAGAGCAGGGGCTCAGCAATGTACCTGATCTCTTAGAATTTGCCAGGTCCCCAAAGAAAAAGAAATATTTACTTATTTTGTTTTTGGAAAAAAATCCTACAAAAAATTTAAGTAATGTGGTTGGGTGTTTCTTACCCCATTATACATTATAATCTGAACATGCTTTTCCAAGGTGAATATCAGTGGCTAAATTAAGTGCTATTGATTTGACATCGTGGAATGTAACTTGTCTGCTAAAGAGCCTTGGGTTTTATTTTTGGTGTATTCTCTAGGAGATAGTGAAAAGAAATGAATGGAGTGTTAAATTTGATACTCACAAAAGGCCATATATTTACTGTGGCAGACATGCCCTCTGTCTGTGCAGTGTGCCAAACCTGGGTCATGTTCCCAAGAGCAAAGTAACTTCTCATGATCATTTCTACCCCAAGGACATTTACCCCAAATGACTTTGAGATTGGTCAAACAGGATAAATTGTAAGGTCTTATATGAGGTAAAGAACATTTTACTGAATTTTGAACATCACTGACAATAGTGTTTTGCCTGTTGTACGTAGGGTAGCTATGAGTGGGATATTGACTCAATGGCACTGAACAACAATAACAATCATTTGACACATAGGATGAAATTAAAATTTGCTCAAATATGCAACTTATCAAAGATATAAATGAAACAAGTTAAAAATTAGAATATCAATCTCTTCCTCAAGTTCTCAAAATTAAACTACTAACGTCTTCCAAAAATATTTGAAGGAAAATACATAAATACTTCACAAACTCTTCTAGATAATGGAGAACAGTAACCACCTCATTTAATGAGGCCAACACATACTTGACACCAATATCTGGAAAGTATTTTGCAATAAAGGAACATAGGTGCAAAACTCACAAACACATGCAAAAATGATTCAATAAAATTTGCTTAAAATCAATTTAGCAATAAATGAAAATGATGATATGCCAAGACAAGTAGGGCTTATTCCAGAAAGGCAAAGGTAGTTTAATATGCCAAGAACAATTAATGTAATTTCACAGCTAATATAAAAGAGGAGATAAATATCTTATGGTAATCTCAGTAGATGAAACAAAATACTTTTCACAAAATTCAACATATTGGTAATTTAAAAAATAGTATTAGTCAAAGAATCATAAAAAGGAAATTCTGAATCTGATAAATGGCACATATTCTAAAACCTACAGCTTACATTATTCTCAAGAGAAACATATTGAAACATTTCCCCTGTATGAAAAAGGCAAGGTTAACATTATTACCATTTTTAAAGAGATACACTGCTTTCTTAGCAATCTAGGAGTAAAGAGGAATTTCCTCAACTTGATAAAAAAATTCTATGTAAAACCTAAAGCTAACATACTTAACTTTGAAGGACTTGAAGCTTTCCCACTATAATCAGGAAGAAGGCAAGTTTTGCCTTCAATATTTTCTTATATTACATTGAAAGTCACACCTAATTCCATAAAATAAGAAAAATAAAATGTATACAGGTTGGGAAGGAAGAAATAAGACTCTTGTGTTCATGCATGGCCATGTAGGCAGAAGGCATGAATCAACAAAAACTCCTGGAATTAATGAGCAATTATAGCAAGAGTGCAGGGTCCAAGTTTAACTATAGCAAGAAAAGTCAACTGCTTTCCTACATAGCAGCCATAGACATGTGGAATTTGAAATCAAAAACATAGTACCATTTACATTAGCACAGAAAAGGAAATAGTTAGGAACGCAATAAAATATGTATAAGATCTACATGAGGAAAACTGTAAAAGTCATGTTAGAAATAAAAACAACTAAATAGATTGAAGGATATTTCACCTTCATAGATAAGAATAATTAGAAGGAACAAGGTGTCAGAATGCCAGATTTAGTCAACTTTAGTTATAGATTTAATAAAATTCTAATCAAAATTTCTGCAAATTTATTTTATGAATATTGATAAACTGACTCTAAGATTTATATGAAGAGACAAAAGTCTGGAAGAGTCAACATATTGTTGAATCAGAAGAACAGAATTGGAAAACTGATCTTACTGTAGCACAGCAATGTTACAGTAATGAAGATAGTGTGATATTGCAAAATATTGACAAATCAACAGAACTGGATAGATAGCCTAGAAATAAACCCCCATCGATATGTTTAGTTGATTTTTGACAAAGGAGGAAACATAGGTATATAAGAACTACCTTTATAATCAATGGTACTGAAATAGCTGAACATCCACATGTAAAAAAGTCCAGACAGAGAATTTTGTTCCTTTTGTTTCCTTTCCTTTCCTTTCCTCCTTCTTTCCTTCCTTCTGCCCATCTTTCCTTTTCTTTCTTTCTTTCTTCCTTTCTCTCTCTCTTTCTTTCTTTCTTTCTTTCTTTCTTTCTTTCTTTCTTTCTTTTCTTTTCTTTTCTTTTTCTTTTGTTCCTTTTTGACATGGTTTTTCTCTGATGTAGCACAGGCAGGCCTTGACTCACTTTGTAGCTCAAATGGGCCATGATATCCTGGCAATCCTCCTGCCTCAGCATTCGCAAGTGCTGAGATTACAGGCAGACACCACCCTAACCAGCTAGACCCAGGATTTGTTTTCTTGACAAAAACAAACAAACAAAAACTCCAAAGGGATCACACAAATAAATGTAAGCACAAAGTTCCATATAGAAGCCATTACTCCACAGCTTACACACTATGAACACCTGCAGAGCTGATGTAAAGTGGACACAACTGAGATTTACTCCTTACCTCCTCCAGAGAAATGAGTCAAGCACACCTAGGCTCCTTTGATCCACAGCTGTGGCAACCAAGTAGCACTGTGCACAAAGATAGGAGCAAAGAACTTGAGCTCACCCTGGCATGGATGGCTGAGTTCTACAAGTGCCCAGGACTCCTCCTTGGAAAACTTGCTGCTCTCAAGGCAGTGGCATTCTGGGCCTGTGATGAGTGAGGTGATATGAAGATGTGATAATGCTTCTGGGGGTCAAGATTAGCTTGCCTTCTTAAGTAGTATCTGGCTTCTTCCTACAGGAAGTAATTATGCAACATTGACCCAAGAATAGTGAATTAACAGAAAAAACATAGAGATTTCAGATAGCACAGAGCAACAAGGTTGCCAAAAAAGGGTATACACACCTGGGCATGAAAACTTTCCATTTTTCTTTTTCAACAATACACCCTAGGCATGTTCTGATGTGACAGGGGAAATATAATGCAGAACTACATATACTACATATTATACTACATATTGCTATACTACATATTGCTACCTAGTCAGATTCAACTTTGAAAAGTAAACACATAGATAACACCTCTTAAACTATATGGACTTCTATTTTGTACTCAAGGTATCTGATCACCTGATTTATGGCAAAGTGGCAAAGTAATATCTGTGGAGAAAGAATGAGTTTTTCCATAAATTATATTTGGTAAATTGTTTATCAATCCTGCGGGAAAAGGGAGACTTGTTCCTTATCTTCCATGAGAAAAAAAAAAGATTTATTTGACCATGTATTTTTTTCGTTTAAGATATAAAGTGAAATTAAGGTCTTAAAACAATATTTGGAAACTATCTATCTACCCACCATTCACATTATGTCCAAACTTCTCAGTGTAAATGTTTATGTAACCATGGATAAAATGGTGATGTTGTTTTTGTTGTTTGTTGTTAGGTGCCATTGAGTCAGTATCTGACTCATAGAGACCCTAAGTACAACAGGTGAAACAGTATTGTTAGTGTTTCTCTGTTACTCATAGGGTTTTCAATGGCTGACTGTTTTTTCTAGAGTCCGTTGCGGGTCTGTCTGCCAAGCCTACAGCACCTGGTGTTCCCATGCGGTCTCCCACCCAAGTCCTAACCAGGCCCGACCCTACTTAGCTTCTGAGATCTCATGAGATCAGACACCACAGTGGTAAGGCTGCAGTCCAGAATGGTGATAATCAAGTGTAAATGTTAATTATTCTTGGAGATGTTTTTGCTTTACTATTTGTACTTTCTTTCAATTTCTTCTTCCTCTTCTTCTTCCTCCTCCTCCTCCTCCTCCTCCTCCTCCTCCTTCTTCTTCCTCTTCTTCTTCTTCATCTGTTCCTCCTCCTCCTGCTCCTCTTTCTTTCTTTTTTTCTTGGCAGGGGGAAATTTAAGCTCTAATCATAAGTACATTTTTAGATAATTTTTATTTCTTTAAAATTTTATTTATTTCATTGTTTGCCGGCCTCAAATTCCCAAGTTCAAGTGACCCTCCTGCCTCAGCCTTCTGAATAACTGGGATTATACAACTACTGGTATCTTCATCTTTATAGTCCTTAAATATCCAGTGGTCTTCTAGCCCATATGAGATTGTCAGTTGCTTTGCTTGAGTACAAAATCTACAATTTTTTTTTCTCATGCCAAATTATTCTGTAGTTTATATCTATTATTAATTAGTACATTTTTGGACCATTACTTTTTTTTGAAATGAGTGTTTATGGAGCATTTAAGAAAAAGCATCAAAGTAAATCAGATTAAAACCTTTCAAGACAGTCAGTTTATGAATTCTTTTGTATTCACGACTGTATAAACTTGAAAATCCATATTTATGGGTAAAGTCACTATTTTCTAGAAAAGCTAAAACTTAATAAAAACTATATTCTGAAAAAGGCCAAATCAAAAACAACAACAAAAAACCTGATTTTATAGAATAAGAACACCACCTAGAGAAAGAAGGCAATATGAGATCTAATTACAAAAAAAGAGAAGTGGAAAACAAATAGTTGTCTGTAGATAATCTAGAAATTTTACTTACACACAAAATACTTTAGAATATAATGAGGCATAGATAAACATTCCTATGTATATTTAATCTGTATATTACATACTAAAATGACAAAACAAGAATTCAGAACTGTATACTTAATAAGTGACAAAAGAAATTTTCTCTTAATTATGTTAAATGTGTAAATTTGATTAAATAAAAAATGGTTATTGAGCTTTTGAGTTTACTAGTTTATCACTAGATACCAAAAGCAGTTCATAAAATCACATTCTAATGTCAAAAGATTACACTTTAAACAGTAATGTCATAGCTTTTTATTTTTGTTTGTGTTTTTGCTTTTTGGTTTTTGGCCTTATTTTGGTTGTTTTTTGTTTTTGTGATGCTGGACATCAAACCTAGGACCTTGTACATGCTAGGCAAACATTCCACCAGTGAGCTACACCTCAAGTAGAAGCTAATGTTTTTAAATAGAAAAAAATAGAATTTTCTATTAAAGGAAAAATAAAGACTCCATAACTCTAAGGGATATAATAAGCGGGATACAAAAATATATTATGATACAAAGTTAAAAAATTTGTAATTACTTTAACCTAATAAAATTGCTTTGTCATTTTATTGAATTTTATGTAAAGAATATGTATAACATTTTTATTCCCAAAGTAGAAAATTTATAAAGATGTTTCCTTAAGTAAATATGGTATGGCATTGTTTCCGATTGGTTTTTATTATGAAAAGAAACCACTTGATTAGAAATATCAGGAATGTAAATTATGGTATTCCAGCTAAAGAGAATGCATCTTGTTAGTGATAGGAAAGGCTAGGACGCAAGTGTACAAAGGCACAAGGGAATCCTATGACCTGTAGATGAACACATTTATTGGGGTGAAATAAGTGAGAGCATGGGAAAAGGAGCTGCAGGCAGCAGTATTGGAAGGAGGGAGATAGGACCGCTGCAATCACTTGTGGTTGAGGCTTGTGTAGGACAGGCAAGCCCTTATCTTAACATTGGCAGGAAGTTTCCATGAAGGAATGAGGGGGTAAATTTGGGAGGCTGGAATCTCAGGAATGCTTGATCTTTGGGGGCTAGTTTGTCTTTCTATATTTGGTTATCATATTCCCTCCTTTATCTTGGAACTTTGGAGCTTTGTGAGGGGAGATGTGCTTTGTCCCCTCAGTTAGTAAAATTTTTAAGAGTATGTATGAATAATATTTATTATTAATACTGGCATGTTGTCTGACATGGTGACAATGATTACAATCACTAAGCCTTGTTGTTGTTCTTGTTAGTTGCCTTCAAGTCAGGTCTGACTCATTGGGACCCTCATAGGGTTTTCAGTGGCTGTTTCAGAATTGTTTCCGGAGTGGGTTGTTACCTCCTTTTCCCATTTTGGCAGTGCTGGGGATAGAACCTGGGTCCTTAAAGAGAGCAGAGCAGCACTGGAGCAGCTGAGCTAAACCCCAGCCTTACTGAGTTGAAACACAGTGGTATATACTCCCTTTGCCCACCTTGTGGGTTTTTTCCCCATCCTGACCTTTTCTCTCATGTTCAGCTTCTGAAGTCTTCATGGAAATGAGACATTTTCTAATCCCAATGGGTACTTTTTTTCTATATCTAAATCCAATTATGATAAATTCTCTTTATCTACAAAGGGAAGAGTTTTGCCAAGGACTGTCAATGTGACTAGCACCTTGGACAGTAAACTATATGGAAAGCCTCTTCTGGATGCTGTGTTTGGAAAACGTTTTCCTTTCTGATAAGAGAGGGAGTGCCTAGAGATAGTACACTGTTCACATTTTCTCTGAGATTGTGAGCATCCAATGCCTGCAGTTGTGCCAAATGTCTTATGTTCCTGGGAGGGCCAGGCTGAAGACACATTTAAAACACTGAAAACGTACAGCAAATACAAGTTTTTCTGTGGTGGTGTTTGTTGCTTAGTCATCACATTTCCCAGGACTCTTGTGATCTGTGATATTGAGCTATTCATTGTATAACTTGACTTCCCTTCAGGTCTTCTATTATGTACAGCCAAAAGCACTCCCATAGATAGAATCACACGATAGCAACAACAGCAGAGATCTACACTGTCAAAACTTACCAGTCAATAAGATGAGTTAAAGGAAAATATTTACATTTAAATGGAATCTATATCTATCTATCTATCTATCTATCTATCTATCTATCTATCTATCTGGAGAAGGACCTGGCAATCCACTCCCAAGGCAATCCCGAAACAGTCAGCCATTGAAAACCCTATGAGGGTCGCTATGAGTCGGATACCGACTTGACAGCACCTAACAACAACAACAATATATATTTATTGACAGGTTCTTGCTATGTAGCCCAAGCTGGCCCTGAATTTGTGATCCTCCTGTTTTAGCTCCTGAGTATTAGGACTTACAGGCATGCACCACCACCCCTGGTTTAAATAAATGTTTATGTTTTTAATGCCTGCAGCTATACCACTGTGGCACCCGATCCTGTCAGCACTCGGAAGTTAAGCAGGGTCGGGCCTGGTTAATACTTGGATGGGAGATCACCTGGGAAGACCAAGTGCTGTAGGCTTGGGAGAAGGACCTAGCAACCGACTCCCAGAAAACAATCAGCAATTGAAAACCCTATGATTAGCAGAAAAGGACTAACAGTAGTGTTTCACTTGTATGTAGAGTCGCTATGACTGGGACATTGACTCCACAGCACCTGACAAGTGAAAAAGATAGTACTGTATGGCAACAGGAAAAATCTAAAATATTCTTGATCTCCCTCAACTGTTGAATGAGGAGTCTTAATTTAGTCTTTCACATTTATACTGAGAAGCCATGATTTCAAGAGATAATTTTACTCATCTAACACCTTAAACTGAACTAGCTAGTATTAAAGAAAAAAGTCTTTGTCACAGTCACCAATCAACATAAAAGAAAGCTTCATATGAGGTAGTAGTCTGATATAGTGAGAAAACAGGCTGTTCTTGACTAAATTAGGGAAAATTTAGGATGTGGATGTGTTGATAGTCCTCAAGATCACATTCAGGGTGATTGATTGTGGAGAGCTCACAGAACTCTGCATATATCATATGCATGGTTAGCATGTGCTACATAGCAAAAGGATGTAAAGCAGATTCAGCAAGGAGGCATGGGGTGAGTCTGGGAGAAATGGGGCTCCAGCTCCCTGAGTCTTATCCCAGGGGAGGCATGTGGGGTCCGTGGAAAGTCATCAGCGACTTGGTGCCTATAGATTTTACTGCGAACTACTCACAGGCATCTTCTGATGACACAGCAAAGTGTCAGGAACCCAGAACCTGTCCTCAGCACAAATCCATTGCACAGCATAGGATTATGAGTTCCTCTGATCACCTCTGGGAGTAAGTGTGGACTCTCATGAAATCCAAGTTCATAGGCATCATCAAAGTGCCCAGCTTGTAAGCAGGACTTTTTAAGAATCAGCCGTTGTGTCTGCCATGTTAAGTCTCAGTATAGTTAATTTTACTGCTGACTGAGCCATGGACAGTCCAGATTAAAGATTGTTTCTGAGTATGTCTCTGGGGATATTTGCAGATTATATTCACATTTGAACTCGAGGACTTGGAAAAACTGAGGGCCCTCCCCAATAGGGTGGATATCATCCAATCCATTGAGGGCATGAATATAGCAAGGAGTGGAGAAATGAAGAATTCACATCCCATTTCCACCTTCCTGTTTGAACTGGAGCATCAATCTTCTCTTGTCCTTGTACTGAGATTGACTCTATCAGCTCTGGTGGTACTCAGGCCTCAGACTCAGACTGGACCTATACTCAGATGTTCCTGGGATCTAGCTGCAGATGTGAAATCATGGACCTATGACTCCCATTGGCTTATGTCTCTGGAGGACTCAGTCTAACACAACTCTTCTGTGTAGAGACTGGAAATAAGTAATGTAACTTCAACATTGTTTATGAAGCCAAACCCCAGTAGTATCTATATTCCCTTTGGGTTTCTCATATTTAAAGAAATCAAGATATCCTGGAAACATTCCAGAGTTGTGCATCTAAGCTATAAAGAGCACTGAAAACATGAAAAATGAATCCAGGATGGGTTTTGCAATAAGTGCTATCTAGACAAGAAAACAAGAAAGAACATGATTGAGTTCTTAGACCAATGAAAATTAATATTAAGTGTTTTCAAAAAACCAGACATTGGAGCAATCTCAGTGGGATCTTTAAGAATACACGAGAAGCTAAAATATCCCTTTGTAACTCTTAACAAATTCTCTAGTAAATCAGTTAAGCATACAGGCCAGAACCTACCTGAAATTCTTCCTGTTCGGTGAATGCCCTGCTTTATTTTCCATTTGAATCCAACATTTCTTAGTTCTTCAGATTGTATTTCCTGTGATCACCTCTGTGACATTTTCCCCCAAACTCTCTTTGTTCCAAACACTGGGTTAGCTATATTGCCCACAAATAGACATGGCCAATCAGTGGATGATAAGTGAGGGTGCAGAGGTAAAACTCTGCCTATTCACATAAGCATTAAATTTCCAATTTTGCTGGCAATTACAGATGCAAGGAAAAACAAGCCCAAAACATAACACAAACTGAAATGGTTTTAATGCTTTGTTTCTCAATTGAGGATAGCCTTTGAACTCTCACATTCATGTACAAGCATGTGAGCTTAGGGACACCTGTAACACTTTTATAGATTCTGAAGATACAGACACCTCAAGAATGCAGAATTTTTCATAGTTATTATAGAGTCATTATTGGTGTTTGTGAATTTGGAAGGAATAATACATTATGGCCAAGCAATTATGCTTAAACTGTACATTCATCGGTCACTTTTTTCCATTGAAATATAAACAATTCTATTTCTGTGTTAATTAATCCATACACTAGAGAGGTGATCTCATATCATTGCATTTGAGGAGATGATGTTTACTTTTCTCTGCAATACACTTAACAAACAGCCTTTTTACTTTTGTTTTTCTCTTAGGGCACATGCACAAAATGATAATGCATTTCCACAAATTATTTGGCAGCTGGTGGGGGAATATTTAAGTCCATTAAATTAAGAAACCATTTGCCAAGCCCCCCAACCTAAACTACACTATAAAAATAGGAGTAACAGTTCATAAATCAGGGTTTGCCCACAAACAATTAGATTCAGAATTTGAGGACTTAATCGCACATAAACAAATTATTCTTTTCAGTTTTACTTCACAACAGGAAGTCAGTGCTGTGGGGAAGACATGCCCACATTAAAACTGCAAATTGATTTTTGATGAAATAAAGCTACCTATAACCTAGAGATAATTTGATGCCTTACTAAAGACAGTGTTAAACAGAAAAGTATAACTCCTGTGAAAGGTAAAATTAACAGGATTGCCTTTAGAGATGTAAGTTTGTTATTGTGACATGCAGGAATCTTGTGTACCATTAATTATTTTAGAAAAATAGAGAAGTAAGGATGAAGATAAAAGGAAGTATTATTTGTGAAAAAATTATTCCTCTTCTAGTGTTACAGTGACACAAATAAATCTTTGGAACTTTTTTATGCTAAAAATGACAGACATTCAGTTTCAGCTCTGACATTTATAAAGATTAGCAGGTGGCTTATCCTCCCTACCCTCAGGGTAGCCACAGATAATGTGGAAATGAAAGGATAATTATAATGAAAGCAACACTGAAAAAGCTTTTCCACATGGAGCCAGAGGCCATCTATGGGCATGACTTGGGCACGGGTCCAGCTGCTGCCTGGAGTGAGAACTTCAGTCACCTCCATCTTTTGACCACAGGCATCTGGAAGGAGTGAAATGACTGGACAATTACACTGGGCCCAGAGGCTCAAGGTGCTCTGCAAGGGGTTCCAGAGTGCTGTCTTCTGGATATTTCCATCTGTTTGTGCATTCTTTTCTTTATTTTCTCTCTCAGGTCTTGGATGCTTCTTGACAACATTCAATGGCCCAAAGACAGCTCCTGTGGTCCCATATTCCTGGGAAGCTGGATATAGACTACTGTGATAGAGAAGTAGCAAACAAACAAACAAACAAAAAGCCAAAACTGGGTTCCACGGTCTTAGGGAGGCCTTGAAACTTTGTGGGTTGAACCACCAGCCATTCCTTCAGAATCTCATAGTGAAGTTCTAAGAAAGAGATTTCCTGACTCTGGCAGGGGAAGGGGAAGAGAAATCACAGTGAAATCTCCCCAGCCAGTGTGATCTTCCTAACAAAGCCCTGCTCTTTAGGGCAAAGGACTCTACCAAAACGTGCTCCTATCTGCAGGATCTCCAGCCCAGCTCCAGTCCAGTTAGGGTCATGGTCTAATGCAGAGGTAGCAGAGGGATAGGCCCTACAGGCTCAGTGTCTAACAGCCCAGGCCCAGGAAATGATGAGGATTTAATCATGAGATTAAAGAATGATGCCACGCCTGCATCCTTACCACCATGCCAACACAACTCCTGCACCAAATAAGGAGTTGCAATGTGAAGAGAGATAGCATTCAGGCCCTGTCTCAGAAGATCAGCTGAGAAAGCTCAGAGTCTAAAGGGGGAATTAGAAACCAGAAGACCAGAGGCATCTGAACCCTCTGGCATGTGCCGCTAGACCAAATATTACACACAGCACAACTCCAGAAACGATCAATTAAAAAAAAAGTACATTAGAGGCTGTACAACTCAGTTTCTATTGTTGTTGTTGTTGTTATTAGTTGCCGTCGAGTCGGTATCCGACTCATAGCGACCCTCTGTACAACAGGGGAAACACTATTGTCAGTGCTTCTCTGCTGTTCATAGGGTTTTCAATGGCAGATTGATTTTTGGGAGGGGGTTGCCAGGTCCATCTCCCAAGCCTACAGCTTCTGGTGTTCCCAGGCGGTCTCCCATCCAGGTACTAACCAGGCCTGACCCTGCTTAGCTTCTGAGATCTGATGGGATCAGATGCCACAGGGCTATGGCTGCAGGCAGTTTCTATTATGCTGTAAATAATACTCATTTCAACATTAAACATGGTAATGCTTTCAAGGAAGGGGCAATTCGAGGAAGCAGAAATTTTTTAAAAAGAAAAAAAACAATCAATAGAATCAAGCTCCATTAAGACTTCCATCTTAGAATTACTAAACATGAAATTTAAGCTAATTATGATTAATATGCTGAGGCCTCCAGTGGAATAAATAAAAAACATGCAAAACACAGTTTGTAGAAAGAAGAAAACTCAACACATAAAACAAAATGAAGTGCTGGAAATAATCTATACTGTGCTTGATTTGAAGAGTACCTTTGATGGATCCTCTGTAGACTCAGCACTAGATAACATCATCGTGTTTAAAGATTTTTCAATTGAAAATTTCAAACTAAAATGAAAAGGAAAAAATTAAAAATCCAAGAGCACTCCGTCCAAGAACTATGAAGCAGTTCTAAAAGGAGCATCCTGTGCCTAATGAGAACACCAGGAGAAGAAGCAGAGCACAGGGCAGGAAAAAAAAGTATTTGAAGGGACAATGTTGAAGAAATGTTCCATTATTAATGAGGGATACAAAACCACAGATCCAGAGCTCAGGATACACAAGCAGGATGAAAGGAGAAAGAAACCCCATGGAGATCTAAACAGTAAAAGGAAATCTTGAACAAAACCCAAGGGGGAGAGAAACAGCACCTAATATAAGAAACATTCTGAGATGTCCTGAATTTAATTTACTGGTAATTAAGAAGGATGGGAGGATGGAAGGGAGGGCAGATGGGAGAAGCTAATCACTAACAAGCTGTGTGCCAAAATCAAAAGACCTTGTCATATTCTTGAATGTATGTTGATATCTTAATTCAAATCCTGTCAAGACCAATCTTGTTGGTGCCATGTTTGAGGCTCAGCCAATCCAAAGGCAATAATTGCTCCTGCTTATGCATCATTCTTCTATCCCAAAACTTTCCTGTTTCCTGTAACCCTGCCCTCTTATCTATGGCCAAGGGGGGTTCAGTGTAAATAAGATATGCCTTTCTTGTCAAAATTTTTATTGTAAAATAGTCTGGTTTTCTAGATTCAGTGGATATATTTCCAACTGCTACCTAGCTTTGATGTGGTCTGTTCTCTGACTTGGTCCTTTCTTTCAGGCTAGTGACCATAATGGCTCAATAAATGCATTTATTCCAGAGATCATTTTGTCTTTAGAATTTTTGTGTCACACTCCTTAACTATGAGAAAAAAAGAACTATTGCATTAAGATGCTCATATAAACCATGGAAACAAAAAGTAAGTGAAATATTTAGTATTAAAAAACTAATAAAATCACCAGTACAAAATTTTATATTCATTGAAATTTTCCTACACAGTGAAAAGAAACTTCTGATTAGCTGGGACATATAAAATGCTCTGAAGACATCTCCCCTGAGCTCAAACAAGGAAATAACAGAATAAACTAAAAATCAATGATTTTCCTGAGATCTACCAGAAATCAGTTCACAAGATAGATTACCTCTTCAAAATCAGGAGAGACAAGTGAACATAGAGAAGTGTACTGATGATCAGCCTCGTGTAAAAAAAAAAAAAGAAAGAAAGGAAAAAAGAAAGAAAAAGAATATATTATAATCAATAAGTGGTAGGAAAACTTAAAGGGTCATTTCAGTGAGTTACTGAAGGCTGAGTGTGGATGAGCATGAGGATTAAAAACCTTCTAAGGACCAAATTGTAGGTGTCTCCAAAGCTTCATGAGTTTCACCTACAGAATCATTATCAGGTTTTCAGGATGATGACTGAACAAAAATCCATCTGTATTTGTGCAGCAGAAGTAAAACATACACTATGAAATAGTTACAGAGTATTCTTCACAACAAAGACATATACTGAAAAAAAAAATGTTTTATCAGAACTTTAGCTTTGACCTGGAGGGATATAAATTAGGCAACTCCAATATTTTCTGCAATCATGTCTCATGTAAAAGGAGAAAAAATAGAAGAAAATGAAAACTGGCATATGCAGTTACAGCAAACATTCAGCAGTGGTCAACTCTTAAGCTCAAGGCATATTATCATAAAGTATCATATTAGAAGCCAAATTATCTTAGTTTCTATTACATGATGTTACACATTTTTTTTATGAAGAAATTGCAAGATATGCTAAATGGCAGGGAAAAAGCACAACCTGAACAGAAAAAGCAGGCATCAAAATCAGAATCAATTGCAGCAAAAAATTGGAAATATCTAAGCAGAGATTTAAAATAACTGTGATTAATACGGTTAGGGATCTAATAGAGAAAGTAGACAATAAATAAGAACATCTGGAATGTGTGTACACAAACAGAAAATCTAAAAAACAGGCAAAAAGAACTCCCAGAAGACAAGAACATTATAACAAACATAATCACTGCCCGTAGTGGGCTGGTTTTTCAACTAGGAACAGCTAGAGAGGGTCAACAAATTTGAATGTATACAACAGAAACTTCCAAAATTGAAGTTCAAGGACAAAAATAACTGCAAAATGGAAAGACTATCCAAGTGCCATGGGATAATTATAAAAAATGTAACATACATATATATGTGTGTGCATGCTACAACTTTTATAACATAAATGTTACATCTTTTTTGAATACTTGTTACATATCAGCTGGTCATGGTGGCACACACCAGTAATCAACGGCCTGCAGAGGATGAGGCAAAAGGATCACAAGTTCGAGGACAGCCTGATCAACACTTTGCCAAGATAGCTCAGTCAGTAGAACATCAGACTTTTAATCTGAGGATCCAGGGTTCAAGTCCCTGTTTGGAGGTCTGCCTTTGTGCCTGCAGCCGTAGCCCTGTGGCATCTGATCCCGTCAGATCTTGGAAAGTTAAGCAGGGTCGGGCCTGGTTAGTACTTGGATGGGAGATCACCTGGGAAGACCAGATACTGTAGGCTTCAGAGAAGGGCCCAGCAACTCACTCCCAAAAATCAATCTGCCATTGAAAACCCTATGAACAGCAGAGAAGCACTGACAATAGTGTTTTGCCTGTTGTACGTAGGGTCACTATGGTTGGATACCAACTTGATGACAGCAACATGCTACAACTATTATAACATAAATTTTACATCTTTTAAAATGCTTGTTACATATCTAAAACACACCTATCTGTTACTACCTTATACTTACATCTACATATGTAAAGAAGGTTGCATAGATCCATAGATAGATGATACTAGGTAAACCAGCAACAGAAGAAAGCCATAGATATTTGAATTACTAATGACTGAGTAGCCTGCAGCGGTAGCCCTGTGGCATCCGATCCCATCAGATCTCGGAAGCTAAGCAGGATCGGGCCTGGTTAGTACCTGGATGGGAGACCGCCTGGGAACACCAGAAGCTGTAGGCTTGGGAGAAGGACCTGGCAACCCCCTCCCAAACAGCAATCTGCCATTGAAAACCCTATGAACAGCAGAGAAGCACTGACAATAGTGTTTCCCCTGTTGAACAGAGGGTCGCTATGAGTTGGATACCGACTCGACGGCACCTAACAACAACAACAACAATGACTGAGTATTCTACACTGAATGGCAAACATGAAATTATAGAGCTAGGAGGCTCAGAGAAAATCAAGTGTGGTAAATACATCTTGGGCTATATAGGGGTGTATATCGTACTCAAACTGCAGGAAACAAAAGGCAAACAGAAAGCCTCGACATAAGCTCCATGAGGGGAGAGGTGACAGTTCCCCACAAAAGAATAAGAATCTGACTTTTTGTATGAAACTATACAAACTAGAAGACAGAGGCACGAAATGTAGAAAGTGTGCTGGAAAAAATAAATAAGCAAAAGTCATAACACTCAAAACTGTCAGCCACATACTGAAGAAAAACAAAGATGGTGGACTGTCCTCCTCCAAACTCAAGATTATAAAACTACTGTAATCAAGGCAGTGTGGTATTTGTGAAAAATCGATACATAGAGGGACAGGAAAGAGGATTGAGCACCGAAATAAACCCACACAGATATGGGAAGTACTCTTCCAAAAAGGAGGATGTGCTAGCTACTTTTTCATTGCCATGACCAAACACTGGACACAAACAATTCAGAGGGAGGAGTTATTGGTTGGGGCTCATAATTTTAGAGGTTTCAGTCCATTATCCTTAGCTGTATTGATTCTGGGCCCATAAGGAGGCAGAACAATATGGCAACAAGAGCACATGGCTGAGAGGAAGGAAGGGCGGAAAGAAAGAGAGAAAAGAGAAAGAGAGAGAGAGAGAAATGGGGAGAGTGGATGGGATGGGGACCAGGGATAAGGTTTGAAAGCCTGTCTACAGTAGCCCACTTCCTCCAGCTATGCCCCCATCTTCTAAGATTTTTACCTTCTTCCAATATAGCATCACCAGCTGGGGACCAAACATTCAACACATGGGGAGTATTTTGTATTCAAACTGTAATAGAAGGAAAACAATTTAATACAAAACTGATAATGCTTTTTTAACAGTTGGAATACATACACACACACACACACACACACACAATATGCACTCAAAGACAAACTTTAAACAACCTTTCACAAAAATTAACCAAAAGTGTAGGCTTAATTTAAAATTCAAAACTATATAAACCTCAGAAGGAAACATAAGAGAAACTCTATGTACTTTTGAGTAAGGTGCAATATTTTTCCTGGTTTCTTTGTTTGTTTTGAACAAAGATTCAAATCAAAGACGTTGAACATGCTAGGCAAGCTTTCTACCACTAAGCTTTATAGCCCCAGCCTAGAATTTAATTTTTTTTTAGACAGAGTCTTACTTGGTAACCTAGGCTGGCTTTGAACTCCCAACACTTAATACCTCAGTCTCTGGAGTGCTAGGATTATAGATATACCCTATCACATCTGGCTCTGAGTGTGAATCATAAGAATTATAATTCATGAAGAAAAAGTAAATAATTTTAATACCAATTTATTAAATTTATGGTTATTATTGTTAAATTTATCTGATAAGTAAAAGACACTATTAAGAAGTTAGTGTACACATGTGCTATATTTGTGTCAACTGAGAGGGAATGGGAACTATGATACCCTATTGGCCATAAACCTATCTAGCTCTCAAATCATGGTTTCTAATTTCACTTATCCAATTAATTAAAAGAATGAAGATTTTTTTGGAGAAATAAGAGATTATAAGACTGGTGCAAGAAATGATGTGTTCTGATGCCAAAATGTAAGGAAATGCTCAAAACATAAATAAATGAAACATATGCAATGGTGGGACTGTGTCAGATGATCCTGTGTGTCACTGAAATATTTCCTGATAGTCAAAGCTGGAACAACATGAGCAACAAAATAAAGTAAGATAGGACTATAAACCAAAGTATAAATTAAATGTGTGAGTTCATATTGATATAAATAAATTACTGAGTCAATTCACAAATAAGAGGAGATAAACCTTCCAAGCAGAAAAGTAATTTATCTAGATAGTCCATTATCAATGAGAAGACACTCTTTAATTTTGGGCACCACATATCATGTGTGTGTGTGTGCATACATATACATATGTATGTCATGAAAGTAGAAGGACTATTTGTGGGGATAACTGAGATTAAGGAGAGAGAGGAGGCAATAAGAAAGGATAATGGGAGAATAGAAGGTCAAAAATAAAAACCACATTTTCTTTCCTATGCAGATGTATGTCTTTATATGTCAGTACACACACACTTAGACATGCAAGCAGAAGGAGGACTGTTTGTACAGAGGAGGACCAGCATCAGAGGGAAAGGGGGACATGAGAGGCTAATGTGCAGGTTAATATAAGCAATGTACAAGGATATCCATGCACAAAAATGGCATAATGAAACCTGATAATTTGTATGCCAACTAAAAATAATACTAGTATAAAACTGTATCATATTGTGGTTATGTGTCCTGATACAAAGTGATGAGCGTGACACTCTATGATATATGCATTGTGTCATCTCCTCCTAAACAAAGTCATGGCATGAGGGCTTGTGCTACAGTTGGGTCTAGAACATTCCCCAAACATCTATGAGTTAAAAGCTTGGTTTCCAGATTGATGCCATCAGGAGGCAGTGGCCATGTAAGAGGTGGGGCTCAGGGGGGAGGCTTTCTGAGAAGTGAGGTCATGAAAGACCCTAATTCTCAGAAGAATTTTGGGCCCTGGTCTATCTCTCTGTTACACTTCCCCACTCAATCACCAACACGATGAACTGCCTTACCACAGGCCCCAAAGCAACAGGCCAACCAATCATAGCCTGAAACCTCTAAAATTGTGAACCAAAATAAACCTTTTCTCTTGATAAGATGATTATCTCAGGGATTTGCTACAGTAACAGAAAGCTGACTAATGCAATCCTTGAAATTTTGACTGTGCTTGTAGTGTGACAGTCCTGAGCTAGGAACTTTCCATGGATTCCACCTTGATTTGAAGACATCCACCTTGATTTGAAGATGTGTCACTTACTAGAGGAAATATAAATCTTATCCATGCACCTGAGACACTGAAGTGCTGTTGGGTCACAGAGAAAAGATACTCATCTCAGTAACACTGTCAGGCAGGGATTTCTGGAAAAGAAGCCTCAGACAAACATAGAAAGAAAACAAAAGTCGTCTTTCTATATTCATATGCTTAAACACATCTGCATTGAAACATTTTTATTTTCTATAAAACAGAAAATAATATAATAAACTCTTCCAATATAAGAAGCAAAGATAGATTTTAACTTGTTGCTCCACAAATGTAAATTTACAATTTAGCAATGTCGACAACTATTTCAAAATTATTTGTAAGGCAAGTATTCCAACACAAAACTTCCTTGTATAAAAGTGCCCTTCCTGGAAGCTGCTAAATCATGGGTTGTTTCATTTTCTCCCCTAAATCATAATCACATTTTATATATCCATTGAACTAATTCATATCAAATGAATGTATACTTTACATTTGGTATTTGTCAAAATTTGAAACTGCATGGTGAAGAGTGATGAAAATCTAAGCAGAGAAAAATTCAGTGGAATTTTTAACAGTCTTGTGGTATTGAGGAAATAGATATGAGAATTCTTGGCACCCATCATCAGCTTAGGAAGAGGGAACACCGTATTCTTAAGTGTCATAGGAAGCCAGCGATGGGAGCAGAAGACACAAAGATGAAAAAATTTACCAAAATCCAAACACAACCTTAATTCAGTTCTATTTTCCCCATTCATTCTTCCAGGCATAGTACTAATAAAGAAATAAAACAAGATTGATCATCAGTTTGTAGACAATCTGATACCATATAAATTGTACACAAGGGACATGGTGTCTGATAATCAATTAAAAACACAGCCAAGCAAAGATCAAAAGAAAAAGGATTCAAATTAAGAGATAAAATGCCAAATAGGCGGTAGCTAGTTTATAATGTAAGGATGAGTAAACAGGCAAAAGTTAAAATGTCTATGGATAACATATTTAGTAAAATAAAATATAGAGATTTCAGAAAAACATAAGATGAATAAAAATTAAGAATTAATATCCTGAATATATATTTAAATGATAAAACAGGTAAATAGAAAAATCTATATTAATATATAAAGAAATGTAAAAAGTTGACATACATTGGAAAGAATATCAGAAATATATGGGATATATTGAAAACTGAGCAATTACATTATTAAATATGCACTAGTAGACACTAAAGTGAGGAAGAACGCTAAAGTTGTAATGGCTGGAGTTTCACAAAATAGATGAAGCATACAAAGTGGCAATAAAAGTAACTATAAAATCAAAACAAAATCATTTGAAACACATACACCATTTTTGTAGAATCCAAAGATTTTTGTGAATTGTAAAATGCAAAAAGCAACCAGAGGAAAAATATATACACATTTTTTTCAAAGCAATGAAACACTGACAATTTCAAAAACAATGTAATTCAGGGCATCATGGAATGATTAATATCTTTGAGATAGTCTTGTGAAAAAAGGCTCAGGTACAGACAGACTTCCAGTGAAATCTCTTAACTATATCTGGAAAAAATATATTTTTTTCCATAGAAGAGGAAGTTAGGAAACACATCCTAGTTAGTTTTCAGAGGGGAGCATAACCGTATGTGAAAATTGCAGACACACAATTTACACAATTTTTCAGACTTAATAACACAAACAATTATGTACTGAAAATCATTGTCACAATGTGAGAAAACAAGAAAACCAGAGTGAGTCTGAAGGGGAAAATAGGCATAATGTATTATGTGCTTTAGCATATATAAAGCTAAAATGTTTGACGACAATATCATAAAAATGGAGGAGGTAAATATGGAATGTACTCTCATACACAATTGGTGGAAATACAAAATGGTATAGAGTTTTTTAAATAGAGACTGGCAGTTTCTTATAAAGCTAAATATGTATTTACCAAAGAACTCAGCAATTCATCTTCTAGGTGTTTACTTCAGGGAATTGAGAACCTGTGTTAATAAAAACAGTGTATGTGGGTGTGTGTGTGTGTGTGTGTTATAAGTGATCATCAAAAGTTGTCAACAACCCAATATTTCCTCAACTTGGGAGTAAATGAGCAAATTGTTCTGCATTTGCACAATGCACACTCAATAGTAGGAAGGATCCAATTACAGACATAGACAGGAGAAATGAGATCAACTGCAAATGAAATAAGTCAGATGAAAATGAAGCAACCTATGAACCCATTTCTATGACACAATTTGGGCTAAAGCAAAACTTTTTTGACTATAAAAGGACATGGAAGATTTTGGTGGGGGCAATAAGAATTTTATATTAAAGAAAGCTGCTGTCTCTATCTGTAAATTATATCTTAATAAGAAAAATTGGAGGAACACCATTAGGAGACAGAAAAAAGCAATATTTTTATAAACCACAGAAAGCTGGGAGGTTTTTTTTTTTCTTTTTCTTTTTTTTCTTTTTGCAGTGCTTGGATTGAATACAGGTACTTGTACATCATAAGAATGCCTTCTACCACAGAGCTAAATCCTCAACCCTCAAAAACCTGATTTTATGAATTTAAACATTCTGAAAGAATCCAATAGTCTTGGAATGGAATGTGTTTTCCTTATCTTTCTGTATTTTTGATGTTTTCTTTCAATAGTTTTATGGTCTGGGGCCTGGCTGACACTAGAACATTGGTTGTTCTTTCGTTTCTTCACTGAGGTTGGGGTCAATCAATTTCTACAGATAGTAAAAAATTCCCACTTGAGCACAACTTTCCAGTGCAAACCAGACTCCACATCCCAACAACCTGCTTCATTGGGGTCTCACAGTCCATAATAGGATTGATCCTCCACCCTAATCACCCCAGAGCCTAGTATCAGACCAGTCAGGGATTGATTCTATGCCCTAGAGCCTGCTGAAATTACTCTAACTAGCTAATCCTTAATCTACTTTCCCTTTCTTTCCCCTCTCTTCCCTCCTCCTCCCTTCCTTTCCCTTCTCATCCCTCCTCTTCCCTTCCTTTCTCTTCCCTTCCCTTCTCTTCCCTCTCCTTTCCTCCCCTTCTCTTCCTTTCCTTTCCTTTTCTTTTCCTCTCTTTCCTCACAACAGAGAATGCTCTTGCCCACATTTTCCCTCATTTCCTGTCTCCTATCTGTCCCTGCTGCTTCCCACAACTCCCATAGCAATCCTCTGCCTCTTGGAATCTGTGAGCAGCAAACTTTTATAAGATAACAACTGCCCCAATCATTTGCCTTCACTATATATAAATAATAATAAAACCTATACTTTAGGATGCATTTAACATTTATCCAAACTTCCAGAACATGTACAGGAAGATCCTCAAAAGTGACATCCATTGATTTATCTTTATGCACCAATTAGAATGGTTCATTTGAAAACAACAGATATATTCTAATTTCAATTTTTAAAATGACATGGAAATAGGAGAAAGGAGGAAAGAGAAGGGGGATAAAAAAGAGTAATAGAGAGGATGAACATAATCAAAGCACATTTATGTACATGTATGGAAATGTAATAATGCAATCTCTTACTTTGTACAACTAATTATGCTAAAAAATTAAAGAAAAGAGAAAAAAGCAACAGATAGTATCAAGGGTTGGACTGTTACATGTAGACACTCCTAGTGAAGTTCAAGTTGATATAACTCCAGTATGATGTCGGAAACTATGGATTAATGCTAAATATGTAAAAGCTGCTGATACAGAAATTCTACATGTGCAAAAATATGTGCACATATAGTCACCAAGAAGAAATTAAAAGGAAGTCTTCAAAGAAGCACTATTTGTAATACTCTGATCTGGAAATGGGCATATTTCCCTCAAAAATTAAAGGAGGCTGAGGATGTAGCTCAATGTTAGAGTGCTGGTCAACCATGTGTGAGGCCCTGGTTTCTGCAAGCACTATAAAAATAAATGAACTATAAAAGTAAATGAATAATAAAAGAAATATGTAAGTAGTGCCAATGCAGATAAACAACATCCTTCCTTGCTTTTTCATATTAGAATAAAAAAAGTTAGGCATAAAGCAGCACCTAATATGATTTCCCTTGATGGCACCTAACAACAATAGTGTGATTTTAATTCTGCAGTGCTCCAAAACAGCCCGAATGACCTATGACATAGAAATCATAACAGCTACATTTGTGTAGTGTTATTGATAAAATCTAGGTGGTTTTTTTGCAACATTTTTCAAGCATAGACTATTGTGTACTATATATATATATATATATATATATATATATATATATATATATATTTAATTAATGCAAATAATAGTATTATGATTTAAATATGAAGTGTATCCCATAGTTTCATGGTTTGAATGCTTGGTCCCCAGCTGGTGGTACTATTTTGGGAGGTTGTAAAATCTTTGGAAAGGGAGATCTAGCTGGATGGAGCAGTCCTTGGGGGAATATTATCCCTAGCTCCATTCTATATACTGTCTCTGCTTCCTGCTCTGCTATGTTGTGAAGAGCTCTCCTCTACTACTTGCTTCTACCATTGTGATGTTCTGTTCAAGCACATGGGGACAAACAACTGTGGACAAGTCCTTTGAGTCCACGAAAATAAATCTTTCTCCATTAAGTTAGTATTGAGCAAGTATTTTGGTAAGAGTGACAAAAAGTGATTAATACAGAAAAATGGTACCAGGAGTGGGGGCACTGCTATGACTAAAACTGACCATATGGTTCTCAGGCCTTTGGAACTTATTTGAGGGAGGAATTTGGAAGAGCTTGGAGATGCAGGATAGAGAAAACTTCAGATGCTATAAGCAGAGATTAAGGGACAATTTTGATGGGAACTCAGAAAACCAGAATGCTAAGAGAAATTTGGGCCATAATGATAGTGCTTAGAACAAGGACTCTAATAAGAATTGAACTAGAACCAATTCATTCTACATTCTGAAAAATAATTTGTCTACATTTTTCCCATGTCCTCAAGATCTGAGTGAGGCTAATTAATTTATTAGATGAAATTTTAAAAAATAGTATTCAAATTGTGGCATGGTTATTGCTGGCTGCTTTTAGTTAAGTTTACAGTGAGAACTATGACTAAAAGCAGACCAGAAAAATTTGAAAAATGTGCAGTTTGACCAGATAGGAGCATATTTAAAGTTGCAAAGAGGCCATAGCTTTTAAAGAGATTAGTGACATTATAGAAAAGCCAAGTCTTTTGTACTGAGACAATAGGAAATGTGGCTTGATGGCATTTTAGGGATTGGTGAGACCCCACCCATCTTAGGCTCCAGAGTGTAAAACTGCAAATTAATTTAAAAGACCTTCCTTTGAAAAGAGATCATTCTGGAGACATTCTGTTCACACAGAGCTACAATGGGAAGGGTTTTCCCAGGTTCAGCCACCCAGGCACTCAGAGGCCACTGTAGCTGTGGTCCAAGGAGACCCAGATACTGCTCAGACTAGATACACAACTTGGCATTGTCCACATGGTACAGATTTTGCAGACATGCAGGATGCAAAAGTTGTGGAGTCATAGAGGCTTTCATCACAGTTCCAAAAGAAGTCCTTGTAAGCCAGACACTATGTAGCAGCATCTGCTCCCCATTGTGAGTCTTGGAAAGGGCAATGCATGAAGTATTAAGAATAAGCCTAAACTTCAGTAGAGACTCAAGGATATTGGAGATACAGGAATGTAAAACATTTGCCAAGGAAAGCTTTAGGCAAAGAGTAAAGCTAGCCTAAGTGGATGCCATTTGAACTTCAAACGGGCAAGTCATATGTGCTGCAAATGGCAAGGCCATGGGAATGGGGCTGCACCAGCCTGTTGTAGCTCATATCACACTACCATGTGTCCTGGATATTGGAGATGAAGCTATTGGATTTAATGTTTGCCTTGCTAAGTTTTGGTATTGTTTTGGTATCAGCCCTCTTTTCCATCCCCTACTCCTCTCTTTTGGAATATTTACTCTTTGCTTTTGCATGCTAGAAGTACATAACTTTTTTTTTTTTTTTTTTGACCCACAGCTAAGAGATTGCCCTCAGTCTTGGTAGAAACTTTAAATTTAGGCTTTTGAACAATGTTGGGTCTGCTAAGGCTTTGCTGACTGGAGAGGGACTAAATGCATTTTACATTATAAGATGGTCTTAAGTCTTTGCAGGACAGGGGTGACATATTATGATTTAAATATAAAATATCTTTCATAGGCTCATGTGTTTGAATGCTTGGTCCCCTGATGGTGGTGCTATTTTGGGAGGTTGTGGAAATTTTGGGTGACTGGACCTAGCTGGAGGAGGTGAGTCATTGAGGGGTGGGTCCTTGGGGGGTATATTGTCCCTAGTCCTATCCTGTGAGTTCTCTGCTTTGTGGTCCACAATGATGTGAACAGTTCTCCTCTGCCACATGCTTATCCTACCGTTATATTCTGGTTAAGTGCATGGGGACAAGCATTCATTGGACTGGATCCTATGAAACAATGAACCAAAATAAATCTTTCCTCCTTAAATTGGTTTTTGGTCAGATATTTTATTTACAGTCTTGAAAAGTAACTAATACATATAGCTTGGGCTTTTTGAATGGACATATTTACAAAATTGAAGGATTTTAAAATATTTAAGTGGTACACAGAGAAGAATTGACTCATTTCACGTAAATAAAGCTAATGACAGTATCAAGAAAAATTTTATTTATTTATTTATTCATTCATTTATTTATTTATTTATTTATTTTGTGATACTGGGGGTTGAACTCAGGGCCTCGTGCTTGCACACTCTGCAAGTACTAGCCCACTGAGCTGCACCCCCCAGCCCATATTTTTTACTTTTCTGAGACAGGGTCTCGCTAAGTTACGCAGACTACCTCTGGTCTTGAATTTGGGATCCTCTTGCCTCTGCCTCCCAAGCCACTGGGATTACAGGCATGCACCACTACGCCCAACAAGAATAAATTATATTAGAAAAAACAGAGTAACATTGACTTATGCAATGTCACCTTCTAACTCCAGTGATTAAATGAACTTCATGCCATTAAGAATCATGGATGGGATAAAATTGGATTTAGTGTGAGTGAAAGTCAGGATTTGGTTTGAGATACTATTGTTATTTGGATAATTAGCTGACAAAAGAAGACTGTTCTGAGGTAGCATGTATAATTTTACTCTGAGATTTTTCTAATAACTAAGTAGATGTTGAGTGAGTGGAAGTAAAGAAACAACAGCATTGTTTATATAGTCAGTCTTTATTATTCATGGGTTCCATTTAAATTCTCCTACTTGCAAAAACTGATTTTTTACCCTCAAATCAATACTTCTCATACTTTCATGTTTTTTTGTGGACATGCACAGAGCAGCAGAAATCCTGCATAATTGACTGATTCCCTCTCATGGCATTCTTCTTGTTATTGTTGTTAGGTGCTGTTCAGTCAGGTCTGACTCATAGCAACTCTACATGCAATAGAATGCAACACTCCCAATACTGTGCCATGCCCAGCACTATGTCGGTGCTTCTCTGCTATTCATAAGGTTTTTGATGGCTGATTGTTTGGGGAGTGGGCTTCTGGGTCCCTTTCCCAAGCTTAAAACACCCAGTGTTTGCAGGTGGTCTGCCATCCATGGACTAACTAGGCTGACCCTGCTTAGCTTCTAAGATCTGAGGAGATCAGACATCAGGGTGGTATGGCCATAGGCCATGGTCTTCTTTGTACCACATTTTTGTGCTTTTTATTGATTTTGCTATTTTAAATGACCCCAATGCTGTTGTCACGGTGGGATTTAGCTCAGTTGATGGAGTGCAGCTCTGCAATCTCTGAGGTCCAGAATTCGATTCCCAGCATCGCAAAAATGAGAGAAGGATGTGACAATTCACTCTCAAGGCAACCCTAAAACAATCAGCCATTGAAAACCCTATAAAGGTCACTATAAGTCAGATATGACTCAATGGCACCTAACAATAACAACAATGCTCTTGTCTAGTGGTCATAAGTACAAGAAGGCTTAGATATGCCTTATGAAGAAAATATGTGAATTAAACTTCATCTAGGCTGGGGTTTAGCTCAGTTGGTAGAGTGGTGTTCTGTGTACTCTGAGGCCCTGGGTTCAATCCCAGCCCTGCAAAAATGGGAGAAGGACGTGCAGCCCACTTCCAAAACAATCAGCTATTGAAAACCCTGTCAATAGCAGAGACCTGATAGTGCCAGCCATGATACAGTGTTAGAGAGTGCTTTGTTCCATTGTACACAGGGTCACTATGAGTCAGAATTGACTTGATGGAATCTAAAACCAACAACAATATTTAGGCATAAATTATCATGCTATTTGCTCTGAATCCAATGTTAATGAATTAACAATATATATTGAATAATTTGTTTTGAAACAGAAACACACAAAATGCAAGGTTTTGTTTTTATTAGTTGAAAAAATATGATCAGAGTCTCAAGAGCCCAAATGTGTGTGTCTTCTGAGAGCATGTGTGATTTTGAATGGCTGGGTCCAGCAACAATGAAAAGGTTGTGGGTGGGATTTGTAAAGCTGTGCAATGCTCCAGAGAAACTGAGTAGCCAAAGGCCCACAGAAAATTTGGTTCTCTCATATTTCTAAATCAGTGGCAACCATAACTGACCTATTTTAATCAAAGTGGCTCAAAATCTTCATTTTCAGGTGGCTTAAGAAGATAGTGTACAATGAATATAATTTCTAGCAGTACATCAAACTTGAGAGGTCATTAGGCAATAAGTTCAAAGAATAAAGCATGTAGATGAAGGATACAAGTTTGGCCAGATCCTCATTCTTATAGATGGGTGGGAGAGCTCTTTAGTTAAGAATAGCTCAGCTTTTGTGCTCCCATGACAGTATAAAGAACTTGAGGAGAGTAATGCACATGTGAATTTTGTACCAAAAACAAGGAAAGAAATTTCACCAGAATTTTGTTAGCAGAAGTGAGATTATCATCAGTTCAGAAACAAAATAGTACTGTAGAGATATAGAGGCAGTTTCGAATTTGAAAAAATAAATTGTGAGAAAAAGTATAGCAAAGAGAGTTTGATTTAAATAAAGTAATAAAAAGTTATGTTTTCTTTATATAAAATGGAGGGAAAATATTTTCAGTCAACAAAGAACTAGTACATTAGTACATAGAGATGGGAGAGGACTGTATCAAAGGCAAATTGTATGGGTATAACATGGCATAGGGAGTCTGCCATTTCTATAACAGGGTAGGGGAGAAATGAAGTGGATTCAAAAAGGAAAGAAAAGACACATATAACAAAGAAATAAAAGGAATGAGTTTTATAAAACTATCAGACTTCAATGTGGTCATCAATGGAAGTCACAATATTTCTCAAATACTATCAGTAAATATTTACAAGCCCTTTATTATATGTTAGAAAGTGTGACTGGCAGCTGGGTGCTGTGGCACATACCTCTGATCCCAGTGACTAGGGAAGCAGAGACAGGAGGATTATGAGTTTGAGGCCAGAGACCACCTTTGCAACTTGGCAAGACTTTGTCTCAAAATAAAAATAAAAAGGGACCTGGGGAAGTGCCTCAGTGTTGGAGTGCCCTAGGTTCAAAACTCTAGTACTAAGGGGGGGAAAAAAAGTCTCAGTCCTGAAGAAAAAAGCTGTGAGAAGTGTTGGGGATTTTTAAAATTATATCTCCCAACTAGGGTCCCTCATGACAGCCTGAGGGACTGACCCCTAGTTGACCCCAGGGCTCATCCTACTCACTCACACTAGCCCCTCCCATCGAGTGAGCAAAGATGGCCTCTGGCCAGCCTGACCTGCCCTAACCACCCTAATTTTGATTGGCTCCCCTCAGCAGTCTCAGGTAATAACTGTCTGCACCTGGCAGGTATGTCAGTTTACCCACTGTAGCTATCAGGTGTGTGCCCTGATTGGCTGAACCCCACCATGTGACCCTTCCAGGACCCTGTAAAAGCAGGGCTCCTGGACCCCATCTTCACCCCTGCTGAACCTCATCCTTTGATCCTCACCTCTCTGACCGTCTCCTGAACCTCATCACCTGGACCAGCGCTCCCTACTCCAGCAAGACCTTCTAGCAAGCCAGCAAGATCAAGCCCAGGGGCCCGGAAGAGCCGAAGGATTCTAGCAAGCCACAAAGAGCCTCCCAATTCCTCCCATCCTTGGG
>VMDO01023707.1:0-31104 GCA_007922755.1 Pedetes capensis
CCTATTCCCAAAAAAAGGGGATCCGACTGAATGTTCACCAGTAGGTTTGTTTATATTAGAACTTCATCATCTCAGAAGAGTTTAAGGTCACCATCTGATCATTTTGATTGAATGTGTTTTAAACAGTTCATGAAACTTCTACGTTGCATAAATAGTAATTTATTTGACACAGAAATATCTCATTTCTGTAAAAATGGAACAGAATTCAAGTGAGAGTTCTCCAAAGGACCTTGAAAATCAATTATTAGTAATAAATACAGTGTAGTAAAAAAATCAGCATGACGTGTCCATTTTATTGATGTAGGGCAGGTTTTTAAAGCGATCGAGGTAAGTTGTATAGCGTTTTACCCATGTGGCATTGCTGAAGGGAGGACATCACAGAGGGGCTTACATAGTACCAGGCCTAATGGCATAGTTGAGAAAAGTTTTAAGTTGGCTTACCAATAAAAGCCTGCAGCCGTGCCACTGTGGCATTGGATCCTGTCAGATCTCGGAAGCTAAGCAGGGTCAGGCCTGGTTAGTACTTAGATGGGAGACTGCTTGGGTACACCAGGTACAATAGGCTTGGGAGAAGGACCTTGCAACCCACTCCGTGAAAAAACCATCAGCCATTAAAAACACTATGAATAGCAGAGAAGCACTGACAATAGTGTTTCCTCTGTTGTGCATAGGGTCGCTATGAGTCAGATACCAACAGGATAGCACCTAACCACCACCACCACCACTACCACCAATAAAAGGCCATTAAAGAGGTTAAATCATCAAAAATGAATACATGTATTCCCCAGATATTTTATTTTAACCTATGACATATAAATGTAAAATTATATATTAATCTTTTGTTCTAAAACTGAGTATGATGAGCCGATTGAAGACCTACAAACCAACGGAAGCAGGCATCAGCCATAATTTTCCACTCTTAATGAAAGTGTAGCAAGAACTGAGACACTTGAAAGTAAATCTCACTACAGTCTTCTTTGAATTATACAGTTTCTCTTTGATTTCTACCACACCTCATTTGATTTGAAACTCTCATTTTGCAGTCACACACGTATCAAGTTACTCTAAAGCAACAACATAGCTTTCATAGAAATAACACTTTTTATGTTCATATTTTTGGATTACTTATATTTAATTATGTAGTTCCAATAACAGTTGCAGTGGTCATAAACAGATGTAGGAGCAAATCCAACAGGTCTGAGTTGCTAAATTGCAGCTCAGCCAAAGGAACGGAAGTTGTGCAAGCATGTCACAGGTTACACGTCACAGAGAGCATGGCCAGAGTTGGCTAATGAGGCGAGTAGGTTAGGTAGTGTTTGGTTAAGAGTGCTCTTGCTGTGTGTATTTCTAAACTGAGTACATAAACACTGAAATGAAATTCCCATTGGATGGTATTTTTTTTTTTTTAATGCACATTGACAACATCCTGTCAGTTAGACACTGATGGAGAATCTGCTAACTGCTTTGTCCTGGTACTACAAAGAGTGAACAAGGAAAAAAGCATAATAAATAGAGTATACACATAGCCTGGATTTGGATCTTGGCTTTGTTATTGAAACGCTATGGAAATACTATGGATTTAGAGAATGTAATAAGGAGGTTGGGTTTTATTCTGTTTGTAGGGCTTTGTTGTTGTTAGGTACCATCGTGTCAGGTCCGGCTTATAGTGACCCTGCGTACAACAGAATGAAACAGTCCCCAACACTGCCATGTCTGGCACTGTATCAGGGTTTCTCTGCTATTCATAAGGTTTTCAGTGGCTGGCAGTTGTGGGATTATGTTGGGCCTGGGCTACTAGGTCCTCTTTTCATGTTTGTGGTGCTGAGGATCAAACCTAGGGCCTCAGAGAGTGCAGAGCAACACTCTGCCAACTGAGTTAAATCCCAGCTCCTTGCAGGGCTCTAGCAAGATCTTAGGCTTTAGACAGACTGCCTTACCCTCTTAGAATTATAGAACCAATAGCAAGACTGAAGCCCAAGCCAGGCATGGTGGCGTACTCTTATAATCTCAGCACTCAGGAGGCAGACACAGGAGGATTGATGCAAGTTCAAGGCCAGGTGGGCTCCATAGCGAGTTTCAGGCCAGCCTGGGCTACACAGCAAGACCCTGTCTCAAAGAAAGAAACAAGCAAAAAGACCGAGCACCAGTTAAGCAGTGAAGGAGCCTTTTATTCTTGGCCAAGAACAGGAGATGTGGAAGATAAACTCACACATCAACTCCTCACGTCTTTGGGGTTGGGAGGTTATAGATATAGAGTAAAAAACATGAGACGGAGGGATAGGCTAATAAAGGGGAAGAATATTCATGTTTTTCTGGGAATGGGCGATTTCCTAGGAATTCAAGCACTGCCTCTTTCCCCTCCTTTTATGGTTCTCTCTAGTCAATGCAGTGGCAGTTGTCAACTGACAGGGCGTGTTGGGAGAGTGTCAGGTAGCATGGAAATTAGTTTAAAATGAAGTTAGAGGTTGTCTGTGAGTCACTCTGGCAGCATTGTTAGATCCAACCATTTGTGGCCAGCCCACACAAAGAGGAACTTCTGTCTTACAGACGTCCTGTCCTCAAAGATAAACAAGATTAGGGCAGGAGAGAAATTCAACTAGGTCACATAGGTCAGGGTGACCCTAGGACCAGTGAAATTTACTAATGGATTTTGATGAAAAACTAGAGAAAGAAGAATTATCAAGGATGCTTCCTACGTTCTTGGTCCGAGCAACTGGGTGGCTAATGGTGCTGTTGTTGGAGATGGTGGAGGCATGCAATGGGGACCCATTTTTCGGGTGGTAGGGATTAGTAGCTCAGTTTGGGTCATAATAACTTTTACTTTATAGCTAGGTGTCATGGCACACACCTGTAATCTCAGCAACTTGGGAGGCTGAGGCAGGAGGATTGCATGTTTGAGGCCAGAACCAGCCTTTCCAACTCAGTGAGACCCTGTCTCAAAATAAAAAATAACAAAAGGGAGGACTGGGGGAGAGGCCTAGTATGTGTCTAGCACGTGTGAGGCCCTGGGTTCAACTCTCTGGTAGTGCAAACAAAAAAAGGAAAGAAAAAAAAAAAACCCAAAATTTTGCTTTATAAATGGCCATATAAGAGATGCTGAGTAGGTATTTGATTCTGTGAGGGGAAAGCGTTAGTAGATCTGGCATCTAGGTAGTATTTAAAGTCACTGTACTGGTGCCATCACTTTGAGAAGTAGCAAAGATGAAGAATGAAAGAAAGGCAAAGGCACAGTCTGTGGCATTCTGGGTTTTTGATGAGCAAATGAGGGAGACTCAGTAGCCATTAACATTAGACATGGGTCCTCAACTCTTGTGCTACAGGTAGCAGGTTTACCTTGGATAGGTGCAGAAAATCCCATTGTCAGCCAGAAGAAAGACTATGTTTACAGAGACAGGTAGGTTAGTGGGTTGGGTGTTGTCCTGTCAGCCTTCCTGTATTTATAAAGGCCAATAGGAAGATGAGGAGATGGGATCTTGGATATTTGAGGAGAGACTAAGGCTGTTAAATCATCAGTGAAGGGGAGGAGAAATGTCAGGCCATATTGAGAGCTTACTTGAGATTTGTATTCATAAAGATCAGCTAGAATGGTTGTGTGATTTTCTTCAATCAAGTGCCATATCCAGCTACTTATATATAGTTATGGAGAGGAAAAATGTATTAGCTATTGCTACAAAAGTACTGCAAAACAAACTATACCAACGCTACGTAGCTTAATGCAAAAATCATTTATCCTTCAGGATTTATAGATTGGTGGAGGTTTGGCTAACCCAGGACAGTCTTGGGGGGTGACTCTCTGTGCTTCACATTTCCTTAATCCTTCTGGAATAAAGTCTAAAATGGGACCATGTGAATGCGTAGCTGGGTGCAGAAGAGGAAGAGAGTGTTGGGACTTAAAACACTGAGTGATTTTCTCTAGCCATATTTAGCCACGTTTAAAATGTTATTTGAGGATATTTGTTGCTCTTTTTGCATGTTTATGTTACCAAAAATTGTCAGAAATTGTGGAGAAGAATGGTGATTAACTTTTAAGAAACCACCAGTAAGTGGGTAGGAGTGACTGAGATGTTGCTAGGTAATCCCAATAGGAAGGGCAAAAGGACATGTGCTTCCAAGAACTGAGGTTTTGAGAGAAAGAAGTAGCAATAGAGAGCACCTCCCTGGCCTTCAAGAAGGATTTTTGTTTTCTGCATGTGGGCGGTGATCAGTTAGTGAGTCAAGAGATAAATTAAGTAGGCCATTATAAGCACTTAAAAAATTAGACTAGGAAATTCTGTTCAAGTCTGTAGACTATGTGAGGTCTAAAGATTAGAATAGGAAATGTTGTTAGGTGCCCTCACGTTGAGTCTGGCTCATAGGGATCCTCATAGGGTTTTCAATGGCTGATTGTTTTGGGCAGTGGACTGCCACATCCTTCTCCCATGTGTTTGCTGGGGGTTGGAAGCTGGGTCTTCAGAAAGTGTGGAGCAGTGCTCTACCACCTGAGAATAGGAAATAGATCCTCGCAAGCCTCTGTGTTGCATGAAACTTTGAGTTTTGGGTTGTAAGGTAAAGAGTCTTAGTGGGGCTTGTGGGCAGAAAGGTGTGAAATTTCTGCCATAACTCACTTGGGACGTGGGAAGGAAAAGTTCTGTAAACAGTAGGTATATGACTATGTTATTGATTATTCATAAATATGTTGATTTTTATGTTGTTTGGATATATTTTTTTACTTTTTTTCCTTCTAAACTTCATTCTTTTGGCTACATTTCTAATATGAAAGTGCCCAGTAGGTGACTAATAAATGTTGACTGCTTGAGTATCAGGAAAGTGTATGTACTTAGTACTAACTCAGCAAGTATGCTTCGTTTCCTACACTGGCTCCTGGTGCCGTTGACGGAACAGTGAACAGGGATGCAGGTTGACTGGCTTAAGATAGGAAGCAATGAAGGCTGTATCAGTGGAGACTGGGTCTTGAGAGAAAGAAGTAGCAATAGAGAGCACCTCCCTGGCCTTAAAAAAGCATTTTTGTTTTCTGCATGTGGGCTGTGGTCAGTTCAATGCCTAGTCTGTTTCTTGGCTTTGTAAGATCTAGAAACTATTTCCTTAGCTCCTTTGGAATTGATTACACTCTTGGGAAGTAGCCCAGACTACTCAAAACCAAAAGACTAATACATGAACCTTAATGATCTTAAACTGATTTTCTGTAAGGTAACATATTTCTGGTGACTGTTATATATATGTATATTAATTAATGTGCATTAATCCAGAAACCAGGTACCTAAGTGATAGAGTTTGTAATCAGGATCACTTGGTGAGCATGGAATGGAAGGAAGGAAGAGTTTAGTTCAGAGGAGTGGAGGAGAGCCCTACTGAATTGTCACCCCATGGCAGAACCTATTTCAAGTAATTTTGAATACTCTTTGTCCATGAAACCCAGTGTCTGTCCATCTTGCATGGCACAGTAGTGGAAAAACCCTGACAAATGATTGCTCTTTAGATAACTTATCTCTCAATTTTTTGTAATCTGGTAGTTGTGTTTTTCTACCCCCAGGTGCTTGAAGATGTGATTCAATTCTACTGGCCACAGTGACTCATTGAGGTAGTGATTTGCAACCAGAATTATTATATGTCTCCTTATGGACATTTAATAATGTTGTTGTTAGGTGCCATCAAGTAGAGTCTGACTCATAGTAACCCTATGCACAACAGAACAAAACACTGCTCGACACTATGCCATAGCTGGCACTATGTCTCTGCTGTTCATAGGGTTTTGAATAGCTGATTGTTTATCCAGGTGGTTTTTGGGAGTGAGTTGCCAGGTCTTTCTTCCATTTTTTTGTGGTGCTGAGAATTGAGTCTATGGCCTCAGAGAATGCAGAGTAGCACTCTGCCAACTGAGCTAAACCCCAGCCCCTATATAAAAACGTGGACCATTTTAAACCTTATATTTAAAATAATTTCTCCTGAAAGAGACTATAACCATACACATGATTATGGTTGCTTTTGTTTTTGTTTTTTGCCATATTGGGGATTGAGCCTTTAGCCTTGTGCCTGCAAGGCAAATGCTCTGTCACTGAGCTATGTCCCCAGACTCCTTGATTATGTTTTGAGCTTTAGTTACAGTCACATTCCAGAAGTTTCTCCACCATTGCCCTTTGGTCATTTTGATGGCATGACCATTCTTCCTTCCTTCACCACACGTTTAGAAGGTTCCTCACGTATCAGAGGAGTTAAAGAAGTTCAGCAGGAGACTCATCTTCAAGGTGAACAAAAATACCTACTGCGTAGTTTTGTAAATCTTCTTAGTGGCCTCTTAGGATAAAATCATTTTAATTAGGTGTATAATGCTGCATGTTTAAATTACTCTTGAACAACTCAGATAATAATAAGTCCTTAGAATTACTTTCTGCTAGGAGACTTCATGGGCCATTGGACCCTGGCTGATTATCATATTAGAATTTAGAGCTCAGCTCTTGAATTTACCACTGATTTTAAGAATAGCCTTGAGTAAGATATTAACCTTTCCGTCTGTTTCTCAGCTATCAAATGAGGCTAATAATGCTTTGCCACATCATAGAAATGCTATAAAATGTACCAGTTAAAGCTTATAAAAATATTTAAAGCCTGCAGTCATACCACTATGGTATCCAATCCTGTCAGATCTAGGAAGCTAAGCAGGGTTGGCCTGGTTAGTACTCGGGTGGGAGATCGCCTGGGAACACGAGGTGCTGTAGGCTTGGGAGAAGGACCTGGCAACCCACTCCCAAAAAACAATCAACTATTGAAAACCCTATGAATACCAGAGAAGCACTAACAATAGTGTTTCACCTGTTGTACATAGGGTCGCTATGAGTTGGACACTGACTTGAAGACACCTAACAATAACAACAACATGAGTATTGTGCAGAAAGAAGAAGTGGATATTGATAAAAAGACTTCAGGCCACAAGGAGAAAGAATAATAACTCATTAATATTATTTGGAATCACTGGGTAGAAAATAGCTCATCTGACCTTTTCTTCCCTCCTTATGTTCTGAATCAGGACATAAAAAAAATTCTTAATTTTCTTTAGTTTTTACACTCAGTGAGTCTTGATGTATTTGAGTTAGTGTGGAGAAAACACTCTGGGGTGATTTTAGTATGTGCTACATCTTTCGTTTATAACAACCTGTTTCATTGGTTTGATGTATAGTGGCTAAAAGCAAAGTGATATTTCTCCCAGCAGAATCTGGAAGGCTATTGCTTATCCATTTGTGTTCTGTTTCACTTATGAGATAGTAAGTCC
Source organism: Pedetes capensis (assembly GCA_007922755.1). NCBI lineage: Eukaryota > Metazoa > Chordata > Mammalia > Rodentia > Pedetidae > Pedetes > Pedetes capensis. The sequence continues at coordinate 7,265 of VMDO01023707.1, forward strand.
TTTGTGAGCAAAAGCATCTGGTAGATGGTATGCTTGGAAAATGCAGGTTAAATCTTGAAGAAATACATAAAAATCCTTTGGGTCAAACTTTCAGGATTAGTGGTTGGTATATCAGTGAGAAATCTTATTGTTGGAATTAATTCATCTGATAGTCCCCCCAAATCTTTTAACCTGGTATTTTATCACTTTTCCAGGATAGTAATAATGTAGGATTGTTATTATCCAGAGGCATGAAATTTTAAACTATTTACAATTGAGTTTTGATGTTAATTTGTTCTTCTTGTATTTTAAGTCTTGAGTTACCACCTGACTGGGATTTAGCTCAGTTGGTAGAGTGCCTCTCTGCTGTCTCTGAGGTCCTGGGTTCAATTCCCAGCACCGCAAAAATGAGAGGGAAATCCACTCCCAAGGCAATCCTGAAACAGCCATTAAAAACCGTAGGAGGGTCATTATGAGTCAGACACCTAACTCCATGCACCTAACAACGACAACAGGTTTGAATTTGGTAATCATAATTTTAATCAAGACATTTGAGCAATTAGAATATCCATTTTCCAGTCAGTTCAGTTTTGCTTTACTGCATATGAGTACAGAACAAATAAAAAGCTTTTTATTTAAAATTTAGTATGGTGGTACCTCGTTGGCACTCAGCCACAGTCTGTTCTGGAAGGCTGGTTGAGTGCCCATTACGTTGAGTGCTGAGCACTTTTTTCTCATAAGATAAAATAAATGTATTTTTTTGGTTCCGGCACCACGCACGTATGCCACACACGTACTTATTAAAAAAGAACAAGTTCTTTTTTACTTCAGTTGTTCTTAACTGTTTTCCTCTTTCCTTCACTTTTAGCCCTAGAAGGGTTTTTGGGTGCCATGATGACCATATGGTATACACATGGATATATGTGTAAAAGAACCCACAGTATCATGAGAGAGGAGAGAGAGGGGAGAGGCGAAAGGGGAAAGGACGGAAGAAGAAGAAAAGGAGGAAGTCATATGTAATCACGTGATACAGTGCCCCAGGAGCTGGTTGGAATTACTTCCTCTGGTTGAAGGAATGGCTGCTGTGAAAATGAAGCAATGAGAATAAGTTATTTTGACAATTATATTTGGCATTTATCATCCACAGTTGTAAAAGTGGCTGTGTACCACCTTTGAAAAGCAGAGGTATCCTCAGTCCCTCTATTAAGAGTCTTATATATACTCCACCTCTCTGTTCTTTGAGTTAACTCATAATTTTGTTCCCTTAAACTTGCTTTCTTATATCTTAATTTTTTTAAAAAATATATTTTTGAGGCCTGCTGAAGGTACTTATTTGCCTCTGTTCTTTAGACAGTGAGTTGATGCTTCAATTTCTCTCTCTGATTTAACTAGTTTAAATTCTAGTTTTGGATGAAATTCTGAAGGATCCAGTGCACATACAGAAGGAAATTTTGATCATTAAAAGCAAGACAGCCATAAGTGGTGGTGCATGCTTGTAATTCCAGCCCTGGGGAGGCTGAGGTTGGAGGATTGAGACTTTGAAGCCAGCCTGGGCTACATACTGAAATGCTGTCTCAGGAAAATAAAATCAGGCACCATGACAAACACCTGTAATCCCAGCTACTTGGGAGGCTGAGGCAGGAGGACTACAGGTTCAGCCAATTTTGCAAGACCCTGTCTCAAAAAATAAAAAGGGAATGGAGGTACAGTTTTTGCCTAGCATGTATGAAGCCCTTGACTTAACCCCAGTGCTAGAAAAATAAAAAAGTAAGGCACATGTTAGTTGACAGACTAGCAATAATGTTTTTTGATTTGTTGTTGTTGTTGTTGTTAGGTGCCGTTGAGTTGGTATCCAACTCATAGCGACCCTCATAGGGTTTTCAATGGCAGACTCTTTTTTTGTAGTGATGTTTAAAGAGAAGAGAATAAAGGAGGCGGGATTAAAGTGGATTTTTTTTCAGTATTGGGGGATTAAACACAGGGCACTCCACCACTGATCTGCACTCCCTAGCCCCCTTTTATGTTATTTTATTTTTTATTTTGAGACAGGGTCTCACCAGTTTGCACAGGCTGCCTCTGGCCTTAAACTCGCGATCCTCCTGCCTCAGCCTCCAGAATTGCTTGAGATTACAGGTGTGCTGCATGGTCCCTGGCTTTTATTTTTTTTCTCCCTGTGCTGGAATGTTGAACCCAGGGTCTCGTATGTACTAGGCAAGCATTCTACCACTGAACTGTACACACAGCCCCTGTTTATTTTATTTTATCTTATTATATATTTCTTTTGAGATAGAGTCTCTCCCATTCAAGTATTAACCAGGCCTGACCCTGCTTAGCTTCCCAGATCAGACGAGATGGGGCGCGTTCAGGGTGGTATGGCCATAGACTGAGATAGGGTCTCTGTAAGTTGTACAAGCTGCCTCTGGCCTCAAACCTGCTTCAGCCTCCTGAGTCACTGGAATTACAGGCATGCACTACCCTGCTTGGCCACTGAGGTGGATTCATTATGACAAATGATAATAAAATAGAGTGAAATATTTATTTGAGAGGAAGGGGCTGCCTGCCTTCTGCGTGTCAGTCCCTTTGCCAAGTACTGACCTCATGCACTTTTTACAACATCCTGAACAGAAGAGCATTTTTACAAATGAGAAAGTTGTAGCTCAGAATGGCTTAGTTGTTTTCTAGCATCACACAGCTACTGTGGCGCTTTTCTAGACTCCATCCAGAGTTTTCTGAGGAAAGCGTGTGGTAGGGTGACCTTTCTGCATTGTTTTTATATGCTTGTTCTCTTCTTCCCCTGAGGCTTTCTAGGAGCTCAGTGACCCTCTGGGATTAATGTCTGTAGCTCCTCACCCCTAACTTAGTGATTACTGTACCTGTGGACTTTTGTACCTGTGGACTTTAGACTTCAGGATCCAAAACCCACTCTGAAGGGCAGTGGTGTTGGGTTGATGGAAACTGCACATTCCTCTATGAAATGGATGCACTCGCCATTAGAGTTTGAGCTCTAGGGTGGCTGGTATGTGGTGTTCATTGCTCATTTGAGCTCTAGGGTGGCTGGTATGTTGTCTGTTGTGTTCATTGCCATATCCCTTGAACCTAACCTAGAAATTGGAACCTAGTTAGATGTTCGATAAATATTTGTTAAATGAATACTGAGTAAATGCTTACTAGGATGGACAGGCCCCATATGATTGGTGGAAGCTGAGCCAGGAAAGAGGTCTTGGCAGGAATGAGACAGGAGGGGAGTCTGAAAACAAGCACTCTGCATGGTCTACACAAGGAGCAGGGTTTCAGCATCTGGGAAAACTACGCAGTGCACAGCAAGGTAGGGCGAGGTAACTGGAGCCTAATGGGAGAAGGGCCCTAGTTAGACGCAGAGAGGGACAGTAGGCTGGAACTGGGTCTGGGCAACAGTGCATCATATCTCCCAAAGTCATGTTAACATTGATGGAAGTTAGCTGATCTGGCTGCTTAATTAGGTCCTGACTGTAGACGGGATTGGATCCGGATCTGGTGCTGGCAGCTGTAGAAACGAAGGATGCAAGGGTAGGGGCACGGCTGTTGTTAAACAACCAGTACACCGCTTTCTTTACTTACAGCCACTATATGGAGGGGAAAAGAAGTTGTGTGGGGGTGTGCAGTAGTTTGCTTGTGTGATCTGTTGTCTGTTAAACTTTTCCACTATGGTTATGTGTGAAAGCTGCATGTCCATTTAATTTTATAATATGAGTATAAAGGTTTTAGAGATGTTAGTTTAGTTTTCAGTGCTGGAGATCGAACCACAGGTCTGGTGCATGCTAGCAGTTATTCTGCTACTGAGCTACAACCCCAGCCCAGAGAAATGTTGTTTTGTTTCATTTTTTCCAAAAGAATTCAGAGACAAGACAAAGTAAGAAATTGCAGAATTTATTACAGGGCAAAGATATACACTCAAGGGGTGAGGGTGGGCTTCTCAAGAGAAATTTTCCAGTGTTGATTGTTTTTAAACCCATATTAGTCTTGGTGCTAGATGTGGTGGCTTATGCCTGTAATCTCAGCACTCAGGAGGCTGAGGCAGGAGGATTATGAGTTCGAGGCCAGCCTGGGCTACATAGTGAGTGAGGGCCTTTCTCCAAAAATCAAGGACTAGAGAGGTAACTTAGTAGTAGAGTCTTTGCCTACCATGCACAAGGCTCTAGCTTTGATCCCTAGCACTGCAGATAATCAAACAACATATTAGTCTTAATTATTTCAGGTTAAAACATAATCTCATGTGGATTTACCATAATTCGCTCAATTGTTGCCTTATTGTCAGACCGTTTGTTTCTGATTTTCCTATGCTTATGAGCAATATTAAGATAATTGCTGTAGCCTGTTCTGTTTTTTGAACTGTTTTCCCAGGGGAGATTTCCAGAAACATATTCAGGGTTAAGGCTTTGATTTTATTTATTTATTTATTTATTTATTTATAATTTTTATTTATTTATTTATTTATTTATTGCGGTACTGGAAGTTGAACCCAGAGCCTTGCACTTGCATGCTTTGCAAGTGCTGGACCACCAAGCTGCACCCTCAGCCCATACTTTTACTTTTTTGAGACAGAGTCTCACTAAATTACACAGAGTACCTCTGGGTCTCGAACTTGCGATCCTCCTGCCTCCGCCACCTGAGTTGCTGAGATTACAGGCATGCGCCACTGCACCTTGTGGCTTGGAACATTTTTATTATTTGGTAACTCTTGATGAATGACGCTTATTTACTTTATTTTTATTTATTTATTTATTTTTTTGCGGTACTGGGGTTGAACCCAGGGCCTCATGCCTGCATGCTCTGCAAGTGCTGGACCACTGAGCTGCACCCCCAGCCGAATTTTTACTTTTAGAGACAGGGTCTCGCTAAATTACAAAGACTACCTCTGGTCTCGAACTTGCGATCCTCCCGCCTCTACCTCCCGAGCCGCTGGGATTATAGGCGTGCGCCCCCATGCCCGGTTTGGTTTATTTACTTTCTAAAAGAGTTGACTGTTTTATAGTGACAGCAAAAATATGGTAGGAACCAAGGCTTACTATCCTGTGCCTTGAATGTGTTTTTTTTTCTTTTGTTGCAGCACGTGTTGTTGCAGCACTAGGGGGTTGAATTTAGTGCCTCACTCATGCTTTGCAAACTCTTTACCACTGAGCTGCAGCCCCAGCCAATTTTTAGTGAGACAGGGTTTTACTAAGCTACGCAGGCTACCCCTGGCCTCAAACTTGCGGTCCTCCTCCCTTCACCTCCTGATTTGTTGGGATTACAGGTGTGCACCATGGCACCCAGTGGATGTATGTTGCTTTAAAAAAATTACATCAGTCATAAGCTGCTTTCTCATTATTTTAACTTATATTTACTTATATTTATTTAACTTATATTTACTTACATTTACTAATGAAGCATCAAATACTTTTCTCATTTTTTATACTATTATAAATTACCGTAGGTTGCATCTTTTATGTTTGAAATAACTGATCAAGAAGAAAGCCACCTCACTCCGAATGATCTGGGCTAGAACATCAATCATCTTGTGAGGGAAGAGAGTAAATCTTAATATTCCATTATCATAAAAGCTAATGTGCTACATAGGCATGGACCAGATGCTGTGTTAAATGGGTGACCAAGTCATTTATTCCAACAACTAGATATGATAGATGCTGTCTTCGTTATGCATTTGAGCCATTCATTGTCAAATGAGTTGGAGTTTTAAGAGAAATCATGCGATAAAATATAATGGAAATAGCAGCTATTAAAAGAATGGTGTAGGAGAGATGGCTTTTGGACATCCTGGAGGTCACATTGTCCTCAAATTTCTTCTTTCCATACTCTTTGACTTTCCACTTCATTGATTATGCCAGTAAAAATTCTATCATTTGCAGGACTATTTTACCGTCACTCTCTCTTAAAATTTTCAATACCTCAGGAAGGAATTTGTTCTGGAAGGTCTTACGTGATAATTTTTTTTTTCAGTACTTAAGAGGTTGAACCCTCAGGGCCTTGAGCATGCTTTGCAAGCCCTGTACCACAGCTGTATGCTCAGCCTATTTTTTACTTTTTATTTTGAGACAGGGTCTCACTATGTTACACAGGCCGCCTCTGGCCTCGAACTTGTGATCTTCCTCCCTCTGCCTCTCTAGTCGCTGGAATTAGACATGTGCCACCATGTCTAAGGTCTTATTAACCATAATGTGAACTAATATTTTCTTTGACCCTGCTCATCATAGCTATCTTAAGGATGAGACTGTCGGGGGAGAAGGAAGACAAGGTAGACGTGTTGGGAGGATGAAATACTTAGCATTCAGAAAAGGCAGATCTGGGTGGAGAGTCACAGAGGGGCATACAGAGCAGAAGCCTGGCTTCTGGTGGCCAAAGCTTAGAGTTTCAAGAGGGAGAAATAGGAATTAGGAGACAGCAGGATGCCACAAACAAACCCTTCCTATTTCAGAATTGCAGTGAGCCTATCCTACATTCCAGAAAAGGGAAGGAAACTCTTCCTGCCGGCCCGTGCCCCACACCCACCTGAGGTTACAGCAGTCACGTAATATTGTGTTCGTTGATGTTGTGGCTTGTCATCATTTATAGTACTGTTGCAGTGAGCGAGCAGTTCATGTCAAGCATCCAGGTGAGAGACAATTGTCTGAATGCAGATTTTAGAAGATGAGTGTTAATGAAAGCAACTGATTCAATTTCCTGATGAGACATTTTAAATCCAACAACATAAGAGCTTCTTCAGGTGTGGGCGTAATGTCATCTGTCTGCCCATGCCCTTTGGACAGTTTTCTTGTTCATGTCATTCCTGGCACTTTAAAAAACATATGCTTCTGATATAAATATAAAATGGCTGGCAAATTAGTAAAAATCTCCCCTGCAGCAGTATACTTAGAGTGAGGTTCACAGTGACTGAGCTGCGAGTTGCGTGCTTACCTGTTTCTTAGACAAAGAAGTCTTATGTGTGGAGCATCCAGACCTCTTGGAGTAGTCTCTTTTATTTATTTTTAGTGGTACTTGGGGGTTGAACCTAGGACCTCGCTCATACTTTGCCAGCAGGGTACCACTGAGTAGCACCCCCAGTCCCTTTTTACATTTTTTTATCTTGGGACAGCGTCTCGCTAAGTTACGCACACTGTCTCTGGCCTTGAACTTGCAATCCCCCTGCCTCCACCTCCTGAGTCGCTAGGGTTATAGGCATGTACCACCACTCCTGACACAGGTGTAGTCTCTTTTTAATAAGCAAACCTCTAATGGCTTAGGAATTAAAAGACTTACTACATCAATTCTTTTCTCCCCATGTAGGAAATGCCCAAGCTGAGAATAAATTGCAGGTCCTAGTAGCCAAGCAGAAGGAATGCGCTTGTCTGAGCAAAACATCTTATGTATAATTTGGCTTGTCAAACAATGTGAAGTGGGATGAAAGCATCTTACTTTAAAATGTGCAGCTGGTGCAAGAGTGTCATACGGATGATAATTGTTTGGCTCTTGTATCTTCCTTGTCTAGCATTCTACTTGTCTTCACTAATCAGTGGTGGCTCTTCCCCACCACTTCTTTGTTCATTACCAAAAGCATCTCGTGAGCGTAACGCGTACCCCTTAATTTGTCTCCATGTGTTGGAAATCAACATATCTAAATGAAAAAAAATTTCTATTTTACAGAATGATAGCATTTCAAGTTAAATTTATTTAATTAGCTGCCATGTTCTTCTTCTTCTTCGGATTTCTTCAAACATTTAAGATACTGCTGTTGAAAAGAACAAGAAGAATAACAGAGAGAGTCTTCTTAATGGTCTACAAATGCTACTTTGGGATCAGAGGCCTATGAGACTCATAGTCCTCAGAGGACAGAGCTTCATGGGGCAGCCCCAAGCCTCTGGTGAGTGGGTGATAGTCACCCGGGAGGTGCATTTCATAAACAGCTCCTCTTACCCATTATTAAATTCTGGAGACATAGAGAACCATTACTTTGCTTCCTTCTTCCTAACTTTCTGAAAAACAGTATATGACTACATAAATGGCATACATCTATTATAGAACATTAAGAAATTTTACAAATAAAGTAAATAGTCTAGATTTCTAGAAAACCTCCATACTACCACTAGTCAGAGATAATCTCTATATATAATTTTGGTATTTCCCTTTAGTGCTGTCTTTGTAGTTATGTGTATATATGATTACAAAAAAAGAGATTGTGCTGTATATTTTGTTTAGAAACTAGCTTTATATGCCAAAAACAGTTATGGGTTGCTTAGAGATGGGGGCTCATCCTGAGAAATTCATCATTAGATGATTTCATCATTGTACAAACATAGTGTGTACTCACACAGACCTCGGTGAAATAGCCTACTGTAGCGCTAGTTTATGATACAGCTGTCATGTACTGTACAAAATCAGACGTGGATTAGAATTGTGTACAGACTGTATTCATGGTCTGGAACTGGGTCTCATGAATCCAGTTCACATGCAGTTCTAATCCACACCCGATTTTGTAGCCCTCTAAAACTATTGAAAGGGTGTAGATTAGATTTGAGGATATGTGGTATATGGCTTGTTGACTGAAATGTTAAACATATATTAGGGACATTTTCTAATTCATTAAACATTTGGTTACTGTATCTTTTTTAATAGCTGCAAAGTATTCAGTTTTATTGACATTGTAGAATTTCCTTTATAGAATTTCCTTTATCTCTTGTTACTGGACATTTGTTTTCAATTTTTTTTTTTTTTTGTTTTTTGAGACAGGGTTTCACTGTGTAGCTTAGGTTGGCCTCAAACGTGAGCAAGATCCTCTTGCTCTGGTTCCCAAGTGCTAGGATTATAGACTGTGCCACCACTGCCAAGCTTATTTTTAATTTTCAATATTGTAATCACTATAATTAACACTTCTATAACTAACTTTATCCACATTCATATTTTGTTCCATAATGCAGTATAGTACCCTGGGGTTCCTTTAAGAGCAGTGCTTATATATATTTAGTTTATTTGGGTTTTTTGTTTGCTTTCTGAGACAGGGTCTCATTAGGTAGCGCAGGGTTGCCTTGGACTTGAGATCATCTTGCCTCAGCCTCGTGAGTGCTGAGATTTTTGGTATGTGCCACCACCCCAACACAGTTAATTTATTTGGGAAGTAATTCCAGGGAGCAGCCATGAGTAGGGGATTTAAACAGAAAAGGAGGAAAAATTAGTTCAAAGTTATGGTATAGATCTGGCCACAGCTAAATGTCACATGTTTATCCTCTCCAGGACCTTTTGAGGGCATGTGAAATGTGTCCCAACTATCTATTTAGGGGTAAAAGGGGAAAGTGTTTTATCCTCCTTAGAATCATGCTTTACAGTTCTTTCCCTGAGCTTCTCAATGTGCAGATGAGAGGGCCCACCTCATCACCAAAGTCCTGCTTAGGAAGCCGGACAGGGCTGTGGCAGAGGCTGGGGTCAGGCACTAACTTGGTTTTATTTCCACAAAGGTGATCAAAGTCTGCTTGAACTTGGTCATTGCAGTGGCACCTGGAGCAAGACATGGGGCTTCGCGGATTTGAAATAGGATACAAAAAGAATCCCATGCAGATACATTCCTAGAAATAGAGTTTGTTATTCTGGCTAGGAGGACATCCAAATTGTACCTCTTTTTAAATACAAGTGCCCATTGGAGTAACAAGTTAATTTCCACTCAAGTCAGTTCATTTATGAGGTGCCTAGGTATTTATCTAGGATGTGAGGCTACAGCAAGGATTAAAACGGACATGATCTTATTATCACAGAGCTTACATTCTTTTTCATGGAGACAGACGATCAACAGGGGAACAGATATGTAAGAGCAAGTCAGTGCTGTGAAGCAGATGAAGTGAAGCAGTGCTATTAGTAGTGACGTGAAAGAGACTGAGCCTGTTGTGAGAACCCCTGGATCTGAGTGGAGAGGCTTGGAGTGGATAGAGGAGATCTCAAGGAGAAAGCTGTAGGAAGGAGGCACCCTCACCCACTTTACATTTCTCCTAGGAATTCAAGTACCTGGAAGAGATATTTTGGCTTTGGGAATGTGGTCCTTGATCTATGAGACTTAATCACTTTTAGATTCTGAAACTGTATCATATATCTTCAAATATGGAGCAAATTAAAATTATTCTTTCTTTGATGTTTTAGAATATACTTCAGGATCTGAGAGTATGTTAGGGTTATTTTTGTCAATCTCAGATTTAATACCAGTGAAGCATGAATAAATGGGAAATTTCCATTAGATCAAATGGCAGTTGTCTGGGAATTTATTATATTAATGTAGCTTTACTTCATATATGAAATATCATTGGGGCTGAGGATGTAGCTCAGTGGTAGAGTGCTTGCCTAGCGGGGCATTTTTGGAGGCTGAGCCAGGAGGATTGTGAGTTAGAGGCCAGGCAAGGTTACATAGTGAGACCCTGTCTCAAAAAAAAAACAACAACAACAAAAAAACCACCTCTTTGTATTGCTAGGTGTTTCCTGCTTTGTTCCCAATAGTAAAGTTTGTCTACTTCAGTAGGAAATAAGCCATCGGGTTAGGATAGCCCCAGGTTAAAGTAGACTTTCTTTTTCAGTGATATTGAAAACTACAGGAATTAGAATATCAGATATTGAAAGATTGAAATGTTAAACTTGATCTCACAAATCAGCGTTTTCCAAGTTTGAATCATTTGTGGGCTACCTTCAGGATTTTACTATATGCTGTACCTCAAATACTGTTACATATTTAATGTTTAATTGACTCAATTTTGGCTTAAATAAGTTTATTTGTTAAAGGATGTTTATGTTAGTGAAGTAAGTGGGAGTGGGAGGTTACTTTAAAGATATTCCTTACAGTTTATATTCTTTTTTTTTGGTGGTACTTGGGGTTGAACCCAGGGCCTCGCGCCTGCATGCTCTGCAAGTGCTGGACCACTGAGCTGCACCCCGGCTCAATTTTTTACTTTTGGAGACAGAGTCTCACTAAGTTACGCAGACTGCCTCTGGCCTTGAACTTGCGATCCTCCCGCCTCTGCCTCCCGAGCCGCTGGAATTACAGGTGTGCGCCACCGCGCCGGCGTACAGTTTATATTCTTAATGGTGACCAAAGGAATGTCTATTTGTCTGCCCTTTGAAGTACTTACACCCATTTTGTTAATATTGCTCAGGCAGCGGTCTTGATCAGGCCCATACTACATGCATAACCTTAGGTAAGTTACTCAGTTCCTCCAAGCTGCTGCTGCTTTTCTTTTCCACCTGTATTTTTTTTTTTTTTTTGATTGTTTTTTTTGAGACAGACTCTCACTTGGTAGCTGAGGTTGGTCTGTGACTCACTGTGTAACCCAGGCTGGGCTCGAACTCGTGGTGATCTTCCTGCCTCAGCGTCCTGAGTGCTAGGATGTGCCACCACACTCGGCTCCAGCTTCTCCAAGCTTCTGTACACGCTTATTTATAGTGGAAATAATTAGATATTATTGCCTGCCAAGTGCTTAGCTCTGTGCCTTTCATAATAAGTACTCAGTAAACGGGAGCATCAAGGAGAATGCATTGTCGAAATGGTTGTCATCTTTATTACTCTGATGAAAAGAGCAGTAATGGAGATTTAGAAACTACACAAGCACTTCCATTATGCATTTAGAGGTGGGGCTGAAGTTGTTAGGATGTAGACCAAAGAGTTGGCCAGTCTGATTGATTATATGCCCAGCTTTCCATGACTAGCTGGATGAGGTGGACAGGCCATTCAACCACTCGAGAGTTTGATTTCTTCATCAGAAATTAGGAGGCTTGACTGGACATGATCCCAAGGTATACAGCTCATAGGCTGCCAGCTGTCTGGTTCTGATAATGGGATGTGGTTCGTCTGAAATTGGAGCATCTGCTGTTTTGTTTTGTTTTAATTGGACATTTAACCAATACACAAAATAAGGTAGTTGGTGTGGCCCTACCTGTTTTCTTGTCATTATGAGTGACTGACGGTCACCAGACATCTTGTTAACAAGCTGGGCCAATTAGTGTTTGTTTTTGAAACCAAATGTAAGTAATTAATTACGTAATGGTGAGCTCTTACCCTTCGGTCCTGGGACAATTACATCACAGAACTGAGGCATTTTTGAAGTATTTGCTGACAAAAGAAAAATAATTAGTAGACTCTTTCTGCCCATTTGACTCACATGTTTAATATATTTGCCAAGCCTGGAGACATTTGACTCGTCACTGTCATCCATAAAAAACTATATGTGAATTTCTAGCCACGTGGTCTACCATTGAAATAACTTTTGTGTATATTCCCTAGAGGACTGCTATGTCCCTTCTAGGTCTGCGAGTCTACAGTTTTAATGAATTTCAGTCTCCTGGTCAGGTAGATCTTGACTTTGTTGTGATGTTGACATCAGTAAAGCAAAACAAAAAATTTAAAAGCCTGCTCTTTTGGCTTCTTTAGATGGCTGTATATGTAAGTGTGAATTTGTACTATGTGTACGTATGTTAGCATAATATATACTGATCACTGACTTTTTTTCTAGTTAAGAATATATCTTAGAAAGTCTCCCATTTGTATAGTTTCTTCTTTCTTTTGAATGACTCCAAAGTATTCCGTTGAATGGATAATTATAATTATTTAACCAGTTTCCTTATGATTCAGGCTTTTTTTCTAATTTTTGCTTTATGCATAATGATGCTGCAATTAGTGTTTTGTACAGAGGAGATTTTGTGCACGTGTTAGTGTATCTGTAGATTAAATTGCTGAGTCATAGGATGTGTGCATTTGTAATTTTGACTAAAATAAGCTATTGTTTATGGAGGTTGATCCAATATGCGCTCTCACCAATAATGTGTAAGCAAGCCTGTTTCTGCTTAGCCACTTTTTCCCTTCCTGTGTTTCTGTGCCACAAAACAATCTGAATACTACTAAGCTGCACTATGTTGTCTCTGGGAATATGCTGGTTAGATGCATGATCGCTACTATTCGTGTAAATTTTATAGAGTGAATATTACACTAAAGACCACTTTAGAAACTGCACGTATTTGCTGAATTAAATGGTCGGGCTGTTAACCATCTTAGAATGTGTTTTATGTTGCTTCAGAGCACAATTATACCAGCATAGGAAAACCTCCAATTTGGACAGGCATGATAGCATACTTCTATAATCCCAGTACTTGGGACACTGAGACAGGAGGATCAATGTGAGTTCAAGGCCAGCCTGGGCTACAGAGCAATTTCCAGGCCAGCCTGAGTTACACAGGGAGACCTTGTGTCAAAACAGCATCAAGAACAACAAACCCCATACCTTCCAATTTGAAAATTGTCAACAAATTAAACCTTTCTGTGGAGATTCATTCTCATAACATAATGAGCCACACTATACATATTATACAAAAAGTTTGACTGTGATCACATTAGTTACACTTTGTTTTTCTGGCATTCAGCAGGAAAAGGCATGTTGAAAAACTGTTTCTGTTTTATTTTTATTTTTATTTTTTTATGGTACTGGGGGTTGAACCCAGGGCCTCGAGCCTGCATGCTTTGCAAGTGCTGGACCACTGAGCTGTGCCCCCAGCCCTTTTTTTTTTTTTTTTTTTTACTTTTTGAGACAAGGTCTTGCTAAGTTATGCAGACTGCCTCTGGTCTTGAACTTAGGATGCTCCTGCCTCCACCTCCTGAGCCACTGGGATTACAGGCGTGTACCACCACTCCCGGCAAACTGTTTCTGTTTTCAGAGAGAACTAATAGTAGTTGATGGTGTTGGTCAAAAACAGGAAAAGTCACCGTCTTAGCCTTTAATTCTGTTCATTGCTGTTTGATTGTGTACGGAAGTCACACAAGACACACACACACACACACACACACACACACACACACACCCTCTAGATCCCATATTTCAAACTTCTGTGCTTCATATAAGAAAACAGAGCTAGTCTGTGATACCAAAAAACAGAAATGTGTTCTCTTCCCAATTTAGGTCTTATTACACAGATTTAGGAAAATCATAAGACATACTCATAAACTTCCATTTTCTATAGTTATTCTCTTTTGGCTGAAGAGTACTGTATACTAAAATAATTCCCCCCCCCTTTTTTTTTTTTTCAGTGCTGGGGATTAAACTCAGGGCCTTACACAAGCACTCTACCACTAATCCACATCCCTGACCCTTGTAAAGCAATTCCTGAAGGAATTTACAAGATTGTTTTTTATACCATGACCGTTGTTCTAAGAGTTAACTTTTTTGGCCTTTATAAAAATAACAGATATTCAACCACTTTTTAAATGAAGTTTTCCTCCTTAATTTGACTTTCAGATATGTTCCCTAACATAGTGCCATTCTAATTCACTTACAAACAAACATGTTTCCATTATTGGCCAATTTGAAAAAAGGAGTTGAAGTTGGACGTTTTAGTAGTTAAACTCACAGAATAACCTGTCATTAACGTAAGATTTCTTGCAGTTACTCAAATACAGTCACCAAATTTCAAAGTTACTAGGCAAAAAAAAAAGTTATTAGGCAGTTACCATTTATGTTTTCCTCTTTAGCCCATGTATTATATTCTAAAGAAATTTTCTGCTAGTAGCCAGAGACTTAACGTTGAATTAATGTTCTTCTATCCCTGAGGAAAGCAGATTGTTGCATTAGGCTGTAGAAGAACAGGCTTTCCAGAAAATGTGACTTCTCTCCACAGGTCCTGAAAGCTCATGGCTGGTTACACTAAGGGAACAAAACCATTTTCATTGAACCATAGCACCCGTGAGCATCCTAATAATTTGTATTTTTTAAATGAGAAGGAACATTTTGTTTATGCTTATCAAATGAACCATTAATGTAATATGATCTGATCTCTCTTATATTCTTGTGACTGAGAAGAGGACACTTTTGAAAGATTCCATGGAAATCATGCGGAATGTGAAGAGTCATCACCGTGTTTTGCAGATAATTGTTGCATTGGTTTCCTGTGGGGTATTTGGGTGTGGATGCAGATCATCTGCAGCAGCTAGACGCACCGCTTGTGCCCTGTGTACTAGTAGGAAGTAGCGTCAGTATTTTCCCGGTGGCTGCCTAAGCATGTCCACTTGTGTGTTGCAGGTACTTCTCCCAGCAGCTGGCCTGTTACAGTTACAGGATGTAAAGAAGACTTGCTGTGAATTCTTGGAATCCCAGCTTCACCCTGTCAACTGCTTAGGAATCCGGGCTTTCGCTGATATGCACGCGTGCACAGACCTCCTGAACAAGGCCAACACCTACGCAGGCAGGTGGAACAGACCTTAGCTAAACTTGAAACTGGGAGGAATCTGGAATTCTTGAGCTCCAACATGATTCTGCAGTGGTCTCCAGAAAGTCATATCATGTTTCTGGGTCTGGGTTTTGTCAAAATACATTTAAGATATTAGGGTGGTAGCACTGTGAAATTGAAACATAAAATTCTGAATTTAAAAGCAACTATAAAAAGCTGACGGGCTGGGATTCAGCTCAATTGGTAGAGCGCTGCGCTACAGTCTCTGAGGTCCCAAGTTCAATTCCCAGCACCGCAAAAATGGGAGAAGGGCCTGGCAATCCACTCCCAAGGCAATCCCGAAATAGTCAGCCATTGAAAACCCTATGAGGGTCTCTATGAGTCTGATACCGACTTGATGGCACCTAACAACAACAACAACAATAAAAAGCTGGGCATGGCCGGGCGTGGTGGCGCACGCCTGTAATCCCAGCAGTTTGGGAGGGGGAGGCAGGAGGATCGCAAGTTCGAGACCAGAGGAAGTCTGTGTAATTTAGCGAGACCCTGTCTCAGAAAGTTAAAAAAAAAAAAAAAAAGGGCTAGGGTGCAGCTCAGTGGTCCAACACTTGCAAAGCATGCAGGTGCGAGGCCCTGGGTTCAACCCCTAGTACTGCAAAAAACAAAACAAAACAAAACAAAGCTGGGCATGTAATCCAGGTGTGGTGGTACAGGTGTATAATCCCACCATTCTAAAGGAGGAGGCTAAAGGAGGAGGATCACAAGTTCAAGGCCAGCATGGGCTACATAGCAAGTTCTGGGCCAGCCTAACATATATAGCAAGACCCTGTTGCAAAAAAAAAAGCTAGGTGTGGTGGTGCAGGCCTGTAATCCCAGCCCTTGGGAGGCTGAGGTAGTAGTAGGATGATGAGTTCAAGGCCAGCCTGGTATTGAGAATGAATAATAGGAAAGTGAATTTTTGGTAAATACCAAATCTCTGTGTACTTTCGTTCAAACTGTTAAGTGAATAGGCATATAAGAAAACGTGTACATGTGAGATTGTTGTATTGTCTTTGTGATTTTTTTTTTTACACCTTTTTTCTTGCATCTGTGAAAACAATTTTTGGCTTTTTAAAAGTCTTCAGAGCGTTGAAATCTACATGTGCTTGGATGGAGTAGAAAAGTAGGTCCCTCGTATAGGCAGCACCAATTGCCATGATCTTCTGTTGGCATCTGTCCCCTGCACAGGGTTGCCTATGGCTGCTGTCAGGGAGCCATCATTGTGGCTGCTACGCAGGCCTCTCACGTCCGCATCTGCACTTGAGGAGGAGAGATTGTTAGTTCTTTGGATGTAGCTAAAGCTCACAAAAGTAACCTATAATTTTTCTTTGAATTTATAAACTTTAAGGGTACATGTTAAAAGTGATTATTAGGAAGTTTCTGATTTTTTTTTTAAACCATCTCTCTGGAACACAACCCTCGTGGTTGTGTTGTAACCATCTTCTTGCAAGACTCTTGCTCTGCATCTGTAAGATTCAATAGGGGCAGTTCCTGGAGAAGCTTCCATGTCCATTTTCTCTTGAAAAGCTCTATAACCCTGGGCTTTCCCAGTCTGCAGATGTAATAATCCCTTCCCCAGCTGCCTTCAGTGTACTTACTCTACTGAGTGATAGAGCTTTCCATACATAGACATAGGTAAGGATGTGAGTGTGGAAAGGTATACAGAGCATTGGAGACAAGTGTTCCTAGAATCTCTGTTGCATTTACCAGACAAACAATGGCTCAGAGTGGTTAGTTGAAAAAAAATCCCACGATTTCAATGTTAGGTCTGATTAATTTGAACTTTATTGATTTCGTTGGGGTGGCCTGATAGCCCAGCCACACTTTACAAAATTGTTTCAATGGGAAGATATAATCTGAGTTCCAGGAGGTTGATTTATGGATGAGCTTTTAGAACACCTTCTATAGGCTGAGAAATACTGTAATATATAATGATATTCATGTAAACCTTTTGCACAGATGAGGCATTTTCACAAAAAAGGGAGACATTTGAACTCATTGATATGTTCCAGTGCTGCCAGTTCTGTTCTTCAGCTAAGTAGAAAATAGTCCTCCTAAATCTAATCTCCATCAACTGCTAGACGTAATACCCCTGTTAAAAGTGACTTATCTTAGGAAATCCAAGGAAGCCTGTATAGTTTGGGGTAGTTTTTTTCTGTGTAAAGCAATCACTAACATTTTATCTTTCTTAGGCTATTAGTTGTCTGAATAGGGCTTGATAAGTATTATTGACTCTTAGTGGGGGGGGAGGTGTAACGTGGGGAGAGGATGACTTTCATAGGAGTAATGCAAAAGATATAATAAAAGATATCCAAAAAATAAGTTCCTATAATGTACTAGAACTCTTGGTTTTGCTTATATCAAAACCAGTTCATTTACTATATTCTTAGGAGATAATCAGGTTTCATTATTTCTTTCTCTTACTTAGATTCTTAAGTTTTTTGGGGTATACTACAGAATCTGAAAAAATTTCCACCAGAGTTAGAGCACCTTTATATCTTAGTTTGTAGAGTCCTTCTTCATAATTATGCCAAGAATTTTTTTGTGGAAAAATTATTGTCATTTTCAGCAACAGTATACCGAAACACCAACTCTTCATTTTAATGTGCTATATTTTAGAGCAATGTCTAGTCTTAAAGGATGCTCTGGTTTTGTACCATCCTTCTGAATCTTATATTTGTTTGAGTTTCTTGGGCTTGTAGGTAACATTTTAAGATGTCTTATTGTGAAAAATATAATACAAAAATAGAATAGTACTCACAATCCAATTTTGAGTTGTCAACTCATGGATAATCCTGTTTGAGTTATTACTCTCTTCCCTTCCCCCTCTACTGTTGTTATTTTTTATTTATTTATTTATTTATTTTTTGTGGTACTGGGGGTTGATCCCGGGGCCTCACACTTGCATGCTTTGCAAGTGCTGGACCACTGAGCTGCACCCCCCAGCCCTTTTATTTTTTTTTCCTTACTTCCTGAGACAGGGTCTCGCTAAGTTACATAGACTTCCTCTGGTCTTGAACTTGCAATCCTCCTGGCTCCGCATCCCAAGCCACTGGGATTATAGACGTGCGCCACCACGCCCAGCTACTGTTGTTATTTTTCATATGTGTATTCTTTTTTTTTTTCCCCATCCTGTGGGTTGAACCCAGGGCCTTGTGCCTTCATGCTTTGCAAGTGCTGTACACCACTGAGCTGCATCCCCAGCCCATTTTTTTTTTACTTTTTGAGACAGGGTCTCACTAAATTACACCGACTGCCTCTGGTCTTGAACTTGAGATCCTCGATCCTGCCTCTGCCTCCAGAGTCACTGGGATTACAGGTGTGCACCACTATGCTGGGCTTTTCCATATGAATACTTTTTAGTGATATTCAATATACGTATAGAAAAGTACACACATCTTAAGTCTACAGCATGGTGAATTTTATGCATCCTCAAATTATTTTCAAGCAATTATCATATTTCATCTATATATTTCATCCTTATATATTTTTTAACATAGTTACAAATTTCAACCTCATATAATGAAGCTATTTCCATATATTTGTTGTATTGATGACTATTGCAACAAACTTTCTAATAGAAGTAATCCAGAATAATACAAATAGTTGTTGCTTATAGTGAAAATATCTGATTGTTGTTTCTATCTTCAGTAAATAAGAGATAGGGATGTAAGGAGTCCACACAGGAAGTTGTCCATAGATTTCTCTTTCGGCCCTAAACAACTTTTTAGTGTGTTTTACCTTTAAACACTTTATATGTCCAAAAAATCTACCCGAACTCCTAAATTACCTCAGAGTCAGTCATACAGCATGTGAAAAGATCTGAGAGAATACAACAGGGTGGTGGCAAAAGAAGAAGTCAGCCATAGACAGTGGGCTAAGTAAGGCCTTTGATAAGCTTATCTAGGCAAGAAAGAAAAGAAGGAAAGGAAGAAAATAGCAATAAAGGAGTCAGTACTTCTGTACATACAGAAATACATGGAAAGACGAGTGGAGGAGAAAGGAGTGGATGGAGAGAAAAGATAGAGGTGGAAAGAAAGCCAGCATAACCTCAGGGTGCTTTCTGAGCCAAGGTATGATATCAAGCTGAAGAGCCTAGAGTACTGCTAATCCTTTGAAAACCCACCAGAGATTTTGGATGTAAGATCTTGCTTCATTCATCTCCTCTCTACCATTACCCTAGTTCTCACCCTATTACTTAACATCTGCTTCCAGTCCTTTCAGCCACATACTGACAGATCAGTCTGCTTATTACACAGTTTCATTGTCATGTCAGTAAAGTGCCTTTAGTAATCGTGCCATTGAATAAAGCTTACCTAGCTCTACTGGCATTTAATAATCAGTTTCTTTCTCTAAACAAGAAATTATTGCAATAGTGCATAATTTCCACTCAAATCTGTACCATTAGTATGCAATATGCATTAAACACATACACCACACCTAAGTAATATGCAATATACGTATGTATTTTTCCATATGTGTATGTGTGTTTGTGTATGGTATGTAAGGATTCACCTTCACTCTCTAAAGCAGTTGAACTTGTCTCTCATCCCAAATTGTTGTTGTTATTGTTGTTAGGTGCCCTCGAGTTGGGTCCAACTCATACCGACCATTATAGGGTTTTCAGTGAAATCAGCAACAGAAGTCCAAAGTCTTATTTGTTCTCTTTTGTACCTGTAATACCATTTGTTTGTTATTTCCAAACATCAAGCATCCTTTTCATTCAAATTAAATGCTATGAAGAGTCTCTAATTCATCTACATACCACCTAATATAGAATCCCTTCTAAGAAGGGATGGTAAATCCATGAATAACAACAGCATCTCAAATCTATAAGCAGCTCTTTCCTGACAGACAGAGTGTTTTTGGGAAACTAAATATATGCCTGATCTTCATTTTCTGAATTAATAAAATGAGGTATTAGGCAAGATGACTGCTGAGGTTCCTATAGGTACGAACACTGTGATTCTTGGATTCTCAATACCAGTACTGTCTAAGGGGAAAAAATTCACATATCTGTCTCCACCAGTTCCATTAGCACAGCCAGACAACTAACTCATCTCAGCCAGACTGCTGTCAACACAGCAGAGCCAAGACTGCCTGTAGTTTACTAAGGTATCAGTGATGTCCGGAATGAGTACCTGAATGCAAAAATTATTAATTCTCTTAAGAAGCATCATGTAAGCGGCACAAATTCAGTTAAGAAGTGTTGCACATAAATTGCTTTCACCATTCTGCAAAGGAAAAATCTTCTGTGTCAGTAAATTAGCATTGCAATAGATGCTGGAGCCATCGGCATCCCTTCTTTGTATGCATATCACATAGTCAAGGCTGGTAATAACCATAACTAAAACCACTCAACACAGTTTTCTTCCAAGAGAGCAGCATTCAAATCATGAGTTACTCTGACAAGTGTTTACCCCAAGCAGTGATTGCTAAGCCTTAATTACTGAAGGATGGACAAATAATTGAAGTAAATTTTTTGTAGAAGAAAATGTTTTAAGAACTGCTTTAATAGAAAATTAGGCATAATCCAAATATGCTTAATTTGGGCCCGAGTTTACTATTACTGGACTGTATTCTCCTGCTCTCCCTCTGAGCAGAGATTAAAGGATATTGAGCCTATTTGTTACCTATCACCCACAGCAGTTTGGCCAGTGCTAGGCACAGCACAGAAGGTAGCTTGGAGACTGACCACTGGGTGTAAGTACAACAGCTGAGAGTTGTCCGGGAGAAATGGGATCAGAGACTGCAGACTCAGGACAATGTACAAGAGAATGGGCCTGCAGCCGTAGCCCTGTGGCATCCAATCCCGACAGATCCAGAAGCTAAGCAGGGTCAGGCCTGGTTACTACTTGGATGGGAGACCTCCTGGGAACACCAGGTGCTGTAGGCTTGGGAGATGGACCTGGCAACCCACTCCCAAAAATCAACCCCCCATTGAAAACCCTATGAACAGCAGAGAAGCACTGACAGTAGTGTTTCACCTGTTGTACATAGGGTCGCTATGAGTCAGATACCAACTCTACGGCACCTAACAACAACAACAACAACAAGAGAATGAGAAGGCAAGAAGACTGTCAGCACAAAGTTTGAGACCCTGAAGTTCCAAATATCAACCACGTCCAACAGGCTCTGAAATTGTGGGCTGAGAGGTGAAATGTGTTTATGGGGGAAGGATGGCAGCCAGAGGGGACTCTGAAGAAGGGTCTCAAGAGAGCCAACAGTATAGATTGTGAAGTTGCTGATAGCACGTGGGCCAGTGTGACAGGCTGTGATCGTGGAGGAAGCACATCAGAGAAGCGGTGTGGGTTCTACGTACTCGTGGCTCAATCTCTACCCTCCCCACTTGGTTGCTCACAGTTTTAGTTTCTCTAAAATAAGTAGGAGTTCATAAAACAGATTTCCATGAAATACTTTAATTTTTTCACTATGCCTGTCCAATTTAACTTATTTTGATTAAAATGCATGCTATTAAGCTCATTTCCAATCTGCAAGTGAAAGCAATAATGCAGATCTTATGTCCCAAATCTCTGGTGGGTTTTTAAATGATTAGCAGTATTCTAAGCTCTTGTGCTTGGCTATACCTTGGCTCAGAAAACACCCTAAGGTTTTGCTGGCTTTCTTTCCATCTCTATCTTTCCATCCGCTCCTTTCTCCTCCACTCCTCTTTCTATGTATTTCTTTATGTGTAGAAGTACTGACTCTTTTATAGCCATTTTATTCCCTTCCTTCTTTTCTTTCTTGCCTAGATAAGCTTATCAAAGGCTTTACTTAGCCCACTGTCTATGACTGACTTTTTCTATTGCCTCCACTCCCTTGTATTCTCTCTTTTCACATGCTGTAAGATTGACTTTGAAGTAATTTAGGAGTTTGGGTAGATTTTTTTTGGACACATAAAGTGCTTGAAGATAAACTGAGTTGCTCCCCAGCCTTTTTTATTTTTTAAATTGAGACAAGGTCTTAAAATTCACAAGCTGCCTCTGGCCTACACCTGTAATCCTTCTGCCTCCACCTCCTGAAGTGCTGGTATTACGGGTGTGAGCCACCATACCCAGCTCTGAGCAGCTCAGTGACAAAGCACTTGCAAAAGTATGTACAAAGCCCTGCATTCAGCCCCCCACCCCCTGCACTGCAAAACAAAAACAGATCAAACAAACAGAAACTGTAGATAGCGGATATAGCCATGAGTATGAATAGAGGTTGCTGTAGCCCTGTGGCATCCGATCCCGTCAGATCTTGGAAGCTAAGCAGGGTCAGGCCTGGTTAGTACCCGGATGGGAGACTGCCTGGGAACACTAGAAGCTGTAGGCTTGGGAGAAGGACCTGGCAACCCCCTCCCAAAAATCAACCTGCCATTGAAAACCCTATGAACAGCAGAGAAGCACTGACAATAGTGTTTTCCCTGTTGTACAGAGGGTCGCTATGAGTCGGATACCGACTCGATGGCACCTAACAACAACAACAACGAATAGAGAGTCAGTTGTGGTGGTGCATGCCGGTAATTACAGAGCTGCGGAGGATGAGGCAGGAGGAATGCGAGTTTCAGGACAGCCTGGGCAACACTTTGAGCCTGCAGCCATAGCACTGTGGCTTCCGATCCCATCAGATCTTGGAAGCTAAGCAGGGTTGGGCCTCGTTAGTATTTGGATGGGAGACTGCCTGGGAACACAAGGTGCTGTGGGGTTGGGAGATGCACCTGGCAACCCACTCCCAAAAATCAATCCGCCATTGAAAACCCTATGAATAGCAGAGAAGCACTGACAGTAGTGTTTCTCCTGTTGTACATAAGGTCGCTATGAGTCGGATACTGACTTGAAGGCACCTAACAACAACAACAACAACATGAATAGAGAACATACACTAAACCCGAGTGACCTGTCCTTTAGCATAACAGTTTGGGTGAGTGGTATGTAAGTGTGTATTAGTGTATGTGAATTTATTGCCATTGTATAGTAGCTGCCAGTTTTTAACTGTACCCTACAAAGAAACAGGAAGAATTTCTCACCTTAGTTCATGTTTTTTTTAAAAATTTATTTATTTATGAGTTGAACCCAGGGCCCCACACATGTTAAGCAAGTGCTTACCATTGAACTACACCCCATCCCCTGCCCCCTTTTTTTTGAGTCAGGGTCTCACTAAGTTGCATAGGCTACCTCGGACCCAGAATCATGATTCTCCTGTCTCAGCCTGCTGAGTCACTGGGATTATAGGCATGCACCTTGGGTTCATGGTTTTAAAGGTTTCTGTCCATGGTTACTTGGCTCCATTGCTTGTGGGCCTATGGTGAGGAAGAACATTGTGGAGCATGGCAGAAGAATGCTGCTCACCTAGTGGTAGAGAGGAAGCAGAGATGGAAAGGAAGGCTCAACAGATAATATATACCCTTCAAACACACACCCCAGTGATCTGCTTCCTCCAACCAATGGTTCATTCAGCCATGAATTCCTCAGTGGATTAATCCACTCAGGTATTTATGCTATTTAAATACTGCAATCCTTAAAAAAAAGATTTTAACCACGTGAGTACATTAGTGATTAAAATTACACACATGCGCGCTTAGCTACTTTCCTTCATCAGCAAGAAAGGGAATGTTGCTAAAGATAATCAATTCATTTTAGCATCCTGACTACAGC